>SNQJ01S0016494.1:146334-177444 GCA_010110895.2 Picea sitchensis
TTACCTCTTTAGCTACCTTACACTTGGAATGCTTGCCAAAGGATTTCTTCATATTTTCCTGGTGGAGTTGTGATCGATTGTACACTTGTTCCCTCATTTGTTGTGTGTGAACTAGCTACTTTATTCTTCTTTGTGCATCATTTGGCTCAGCCTCCTACTCTTGCAATAGTTTTCTGAAAGGAAACCCCAATGTAGTGGGGAAAATTGCGTTTGCATCATATACAATCTGGAAAGGTGATGTTGATATGGACTTCTTGGTGGTAACCCGGTCTTCCCACAGCACATAGATAATAGTTTTATGCCAATATTTCTTATTGTATTTCAGGAGACTTTTGATGATCCTGGTTAGAATTTTATTCGAGGATTCTGCTAACCCGTTTCCTTGTGGGTAGTACATTGTAGAATTCCCCAGGGTTATATTGTAATCCTTACAAAACTTTTCCATCCTCTTAGACTTGAATGCGAGCGAATTGTCTGTTATGATCTTGATGGGGCATCCGAATCTCGACAAGATTTTTTTCTTTAGAAATTGGATGATGACTGCATCAGTAGCTTGCTTCATGGGAATCTCTCCTATCCATTTAGTAATGTAGTCGATGGCCGTGAGTATCCATTTGTGTTGCACCGAGGATGGCATATTTATTTCCCCTATGAAATCCAAACCCCACTACATGAATGCTGCCTTGACTAAGATCGAATTTAGTGGCATAGGCTGCAACTTTCTTCTCCCGTCGAAAATATGACATTCATGGAAGTTGGAGACTTATTTGTACACATCTGCAAAGATTGTAGGCCAATAGTAACCTACCCTGAGTATTTTGTGCATGGTGGTTTTCCAATAATGGTGTCCCCCACAGTGACCCTTGTGAAATTATTCTGTGGCTCACTTTGCATCATTCTCTAGCAAGCATCTCAACAACATTCCCCCAGGATCTTTCCACTAGAGTGAGTTGTCTAGGATATAGAACTTAACCGCTTTAAACTTGAGAAATCTGGCCTTACTCTTACTTATGTCTGGAAAGGCCTGGAGATTCTTCAACACAGAGATGATATATGCATACCACGACGAATCGACGAACTCCCGGGACACCTATGCCATCGTTTCTTCTTGAGTGCTCTCTGACAGATCAACGATGAAATTTATTCCCATAGCATTGCAGTCTGACTGCGCCATTAGCTTTGCGAGGCCCTAACCCTTAACTAGTTTTTTCGTCTTAATCTCTACGTCATATTCCAACATGGCCGCTATCCATTTTCCTCTCCTCCCTTCGGGGTTGGGCTGAGTCAAGATATCCTTAACTGAATTGTTAGGCACATAAGAAAAAACGTGGGAGTGAAATATATATGTCCTGGACTCCTTCAAGGATTTCACTAAGGCATATGCTTGTTTTTCCATAGTGTCATACCTTAGTGGAGCATCTCACAGTGTCTTGTTGAAATAAGCTATAGTGTTCTCAAATATCTATTCATCTTTTTGCAATAGCATGCCAACGATTGTATGCTCCAAGGCAAACAAAAATAGGATGAAATCTTTCGTGAAGTCTGGACTGGATAGCATAGGAGCTTTAGTCAATGCCACCTTGATCTCTTCAAAAAAATTCTTGGCTTCCAGGTTCCACTTGATCTCATTTCCCTTTCTGAGCATATAGGTGATATGATTTATAATCTATGCCATGTTTGGGATGAATCTCCTAAAGAAGTTTACTTTTCCTAGGAAGGATTGCACTTCTTTTTTACTACGTGAAGTGTCGATTTCCAGAATTCCTTCAACCCTGTTGGGGTCTATATTAATACCTTCCTTCAAGATAATATGTCCTAACAAATTCCCTTCTTCCACCCCGAAATGTTATTTCTTTGGATTCATTGATATGACTAACTTCCTGCACTTCTCGAAAACTTTCTTAAGATGCTCGAGGTGTTGTTTGTCGAAGGCAGAGTATATCGTGATGTCGTCTAAATATATCACAATGAACCTGTACTTTTCATTGGAAAACATGATATCCATTTCCCTCTATAATGTATCTCCAGCATTCATCAGGATGAAAGGCATCTTGGCGTACATGAACGTTCCCCAGGAGGTTGTGAAATCTATTTTCCTCTGTTTTCTAGGTGTACCATGATCTGATTATACCCCGGAAAACTATCCATCATGGACATCTTCTGGGACCCCATCACCTTTTGCAGGATATAGTCCATTTTAGGGAGAGGTAAGTGGTCCTTTAGAGACACTTTGTTTAAGTTTTGGAAGTCCAAACACAGTCGTATCTCACTGCTCTTCGTTCTTATAGGTACCGAATTAGCTACCCATTTCAAGAATCTTAAAGAAACCATAATATTAGCTTCGAACATTTTCTTTACCTCCTTCTCAATCAACGACAGTAGCAGGGTATTTATCTATCGCAACTTCTGTTTGAACAACTTCTGGTCTTCTTTGAGAGGGATGAAATGTTGAATTACTTTAGTGTCATACACCTTCAAATCCTCATAACTCCATGTGAAGACGTCGAGGATATCCCTTATGAGATTAACGTATTATTTCTTGACCTATGGAGTGAGTGTTTTCGATAATTTTATCATTTTCGGGTTCTCCTTAGTCCTGATGTTTCATTATTCCATGACCTCTTCGCTTGCAGTGATCTCAGAATTTTTAGCCACGTCATTTTCGTCAAACATCTTTTCCAGCGGCACTAACCCCTTCAGAATGATGTTATTTTTTATTTGTATTATGTCCCTTCCTACGATCTAGTTCTGGAAAGGGTCGTCATTAATACATGCATCTGTGCTCCCATATTCATCGCAACAACATTCGTCATCAATGTTTGTGTTAGCGAATGCGTCACTCATCTGAAGAAATATTTCCACTTGCTTGTCGTCCTCAAACACCGACCAATATTTTATATTATCAGGCACTGTTGGCTAGTGTTTGATTTCAATCTCATATTTTTTAATTGGGAAGATGGGTATTTTAAAAACCGAGGCCGAGGTGGCCAACTCATCGGTGATTTGATTTTTCTCCCTTGGGATAGCAGATATTCCATACTCTGAAAATTCCTCGAGGAGCTCTAACCCCAAGTTTTTGTATGCCCTCATCCTGGGGTGCCTTGCTTGATATACGCCTTTAAAATGGTTTATGACTAGTTCGAAGTCTTCGCACACTTTTGTCCTCCTTGTGCCTAATTCTTTCATCACCTTCAGGCCCAAAATCAATGCCTCATACTTGGCCATGTTGTTTGTGCATTCAAACGCGAGCTTGTATGAGTGCATCTTTCTGCCCACTTTAGGGGGGATTACCCATACACTGGCCCCAACCCCTTATTTGTTGATCGCATCATCGAAACTCATGTTCCATATACCATTTTCTGCGTGGTCCTCCGATTTGGCACACTCTGCTTCTTTCCACGTGGTTTCCTCATCGGTTTTCATGATGGTTGTCAACTCTTCTTCTTCAAATATTAGGTCATTGTAGAATATATAAGAACCAACCTCAGTGTTGATGGAGTATATGGGGTGGTTATTTGGATGCATCTTGTTTCTCACCATGTATTTCAACAACACTTCTCTATACAATTGTCTATCCTAGCCAAATATAGGGATTGTGGCATATTACATATCCATTTGCAAGGTCCCCTTTAACTTTGCAGCTCAAGATCTGGACATAATCATGCCAAACTTAAGGGGTATGTCCGCCATTACTACGTCCATAACCATGTTATTTGAAGGGATTTGGGCCAATGAAACGACCAAGTCCTTGATGATACCCAAGCACTTGAATTTCCTTGAATCAAAAGAGAAAAGATCCTTATAGGGATTGGTGATATCAAAACCCAATTTATCCATGATCACCTTTGGCATGAGGTTGTGCGATGCACCATAATCCAACATGAAATTGTGTATGGTCATATCATGAAACTTTAGACTACTGTAGAATGGAGGCACATCCTTAGTATCACTTATATCCTCAACGTGAAGACCAAACAAAATAGCAGGGTGATTGTCTTGGATATTCAAAGTATCGGGGGTCCCACCCATTCTCAACATTTTAATAATATGTTCCCGATTCTCTCCCTTTATGATAAGTTCATTGAAAGGGACAGAGATTTTGATTTTATCCATTTCATGCTCAAAGTTAAAAGGGGGATAGACTTTCTCTACCTATTTTTCACTTGCTTCTCAGGTTGCTTCCAGAGTTTTCTTTAGGGCCTCTTCCTTCGAATTTTCCTTCTCCGTCGCATCCTTGGTGGCGTTGTCTGGCTTCGGTCATCTTGTGGAAGGAGTGTCCACTAGAGTTTTCCTTACGGGATTCATCTACTGAGGCTCGGTAGACACTTCCTTTCTCCTGAGGTTGTATCTTTTATGAAACTACATGATAGAATTCTGATAACTTTTTCTGAACTCTTTTGTCTCCCAGGATAGTGCATCATCAGTTTCCCCAATCCATGCATCATCCATCTCCATCATAAAATCATCGTTTCTTCTCATGTACTGATCATGTTCATGCTTTTTCAAAAACAGGCGAGGGTTCTTGTCATCATAGCAATGCATTTGTTCTTCGAACATCTGGTCAAAGTCTTCATCTGCGTATTTTTTTGAAATGAAGACCTTGTCTACTGGTCTCCTTGATCTCTTTGCTCCCTCTATTCCCTCTGTCTGATCTGAGGGACTTGACCCCTCCCGAGGTTTTTGTTCCTAGGTTGGGTGTCCTATTGTTCCAGGGAAGCGGGTCGGTTTCCCACAAACATTTTATCCATTATCTTCTCCATGGTTCTCATCATTAAGTCAAATTTGTCATCTATGGATCTCGATGTCGATGGATGTGTGTCTCCTTGGGGATTATTATCGCCTCTATTAAATCTCTCCCTAATCTTTCCAGACACCATCATATTTACCTTGACTTTGATCGCATTTCTCATTATCGTGTCTAGGTTTGTTGATACTCTTTCTCTCAATAGCAATGTGAAATCATTGTCGAAGGATTTAATGTATCGCAACTGCCCAGCCCCAAGAGGTGGATGAACTTCTACAGGAATAGATTTATAAACCTTCATAAATCGGGCTGAGAATTCTTACACTGTCTCCTCTGGTGGCTTCTTCATATTATTGTACTGTGTTAACAATTGTAAGGGGTTATTCTTGTCTCCCCATCTATTGATGAAAGATGTTTCAAATGTGGGGAAGTCTTGACTACTTGTTGGTAATAGGGATTTGAACCACTTCCTCACCTCCTCCAAAAAACTCTGCACGAAAAACCTCATTTTCACATCTGCGTACCTCTTCCAGGTCGACGAAATCATTGAACCAGTCCAGATGTTTCTAGGATAAAATGTTATCCTAGATATTAATCCATCAACTATAATTTTGGGGAAAATCATGCAGTTGCACGGGCAGAACAAGAGGGGAAAATTTTACGGCCATGGCTCTAGGAGGGCTTGGGATTTGAGGGATATTATTTGATATCAGGGCTTGGAATCTCTTATGCTCAAAAACTATCTCATCCAAGTTGGTTTTCGACTTGGACCTGAACAGGATTTCCTCAAAAAATTCATCAAACTCAAGGTCATCAATGATTTGAGCATTGTCTTTTGGTAAGGACATAATTTTGTCAAGGTAATATAATGGGTATGGCGCTTTCTCTCTAGTCTTGTGCAAAATTTTCTCGAGGTTGTACATAGTCTCTGTAAGGTTTGGGTGAAGATTTTCTCTGGTATGGATCATCTTCAGAGCCAAGGTTCCTGAACTATGCTACTTGATGCTATTGGTATTTTTGACTGGAGTTGCCAGGGTAAAGGTTTCAGCCAGTATAAATTTTTTTCCATCTGTTACGCTTAGGGGTCAAACTATAACGTTAGTCATTTTCCCAAGGAAAATCTATTCAATTTCATCCCTGACAACAATCAAAGAATGTTAGCACTCTGTAAATATGTTCGATTGATAGATAGATGACATAGGTAACTTTTTCAACCAACTTTGAGACCCAAACTAGCCTTTCGGATCTGGAGAGGGCTCTCGTGGGAGACACGGTCTCAACGTGGGATATGGCTTTAAATATGTGGCTATATTTAACACTACCAGATAATAAATTTTGGTTTCATTGGTGTAAGATAGTAGGACCTCGGGCTATGGAGTTGATTCGAGGAAATGATGGAAACAAATGACTTGGTGACATAGCTTGAGAGGATAGAGGCTAAGAGAGAAATAGTCTTCAGTGTAAAATCGTTGAGTGAGGCGAGGAGAAAAACATAGAAAGCAACTCGGAGCACTGTTGAGGATGAATTCAAAGTTAAATTTTAGAGGAAATATGTTTTGTGTAAATGGCACGAACAAGGGGTGCTACGCAGCGAATCCACAGGTTCAAAAATTCATTCTAAGTTAGATAGAAAAATATATGAATAAAGAAAATAGGAAGTAGATACGTAAGGAAGTGAAAAAAATACATCCAACTGCTACAAATAAAATCTTTTCATCAAACTACAAGACTTTTGCATTAAGCTTCAAACGAACTCAAATTACATTCAATAGACATTGTCTACAATAAATTTGTCAACCAAACTGGCTTACATTGAAAAGATCAAATATATAAATGAGTGTGTTGCTTGTGCTACCCTACTCTTCTAACGATTATCTCTACAAACTGGGAGGCTGAATGTTCTGTGTTACAAAACTCTTCGCATGAAGTTTTCCAAAAATAGAAAAAAAATACATCTGCCTACATCATGATTGTTTGTAATTCACCATGGGGATTTGGTTATCGGTCAGGTATTGTCATGGGGAATTATGTGTCAATGTTTTCCTTTGACCCAATATCTGGGGGACAAGTGTTTATTAGAGTCCCACTGTTTACTATAACGAATTTGATTTTCTGTCATGCGCTCATTTTCTAGGAGAAGTGCATGCAGCGAGTGGTTGTAGACAATCATGACGGTTATTAAAATGGAAAAATGTCTTGGGGAATGTCTCCCTAAAAAATGTCGAGATTTTCCTTCTGTCTATGAATACAGGAATGGAATCTACTAATATTGTTTCTTCTACTCACTGGAAAGAGATGCGTGGGATATCTCCATGGCCGCTTCACATCCTCTAAAGTGTTTGGCATACCTTTCTTCCGCCAGCTATTGTGCTTCACGTAGCTATACAATCGTATCCTGCACCTCTCTAAGTTGTCTTTTTAGCCATGTCACGTTCCCTTCGCGACCTTGTGCTATTGATGCGTATGTGGTCTTTGTCTCCAACTGTTATCTGAGCTCCCTGTTCTCTTAGAACAGTTCGATGATGGCTAGATTCACTTGTTTCATCTATTGAGATTTCTCTTGATCATTTGTACCTTCATTATCCATCCTCCTCATTCTTCTCCCACTTTCTCTGCTGGTACCTTCCAAAGGCTGCAAGAAGATGACATGCATAAGTAATTGTTCAACGACCAGTCGTGCACATAGCTCATATGAGATTTGAGTTTCCCCAACTTCCTTTTTCTTCCTTGGTCCGCCCCTTCTCTGAGGTATCTTCTATTGGGGAGACAGGGCTTCCATTTTCCTTCCTTACTACGCAGTTATTTTGACTCCAAGTTATGTACGGTGTGATGCCATCATTACCGTGGGTAAAGGAAAAATCCATTTTTTGTCCTTGGGGATGCCTATTGTGAGTGAGAATGAATCCCAATCACTTTTGGGTTCAGGTTTGACAATTTTTCACTTCCCATGCCCTTATTTATTCTTTGAGAGGCTGCCATGGTACAACCAATATTTATCTTGAACCTAGTGGATCTGATGAATGCCCAAGATGGAGAAATCGATCGACCTGGGCCTACGAGAAAACTTACAAACAGAGCATGAATCTGATTTCGCGAATAACATGGGTGCGAGACCTCTGGGATTTATAACAAATCAGGCTTAAGGAGGAATCATGCCAATGAATAGTGAATTCATTCTGAGTGGATGTTTTGAATCGAATTGCAGATTTTCCATGGAACATCCACACGTGTAAGGTACATGTGATAAGGGATGCAGGGAATACATGATATGAATGCCACAATGTTTCATTCCCTCGGCCTTCATAATGAGATAATAATAGTTTATACAATTGTCAAAATGACTTCTATTAACTACTTGACTCGACCTGGGGCACGTAGAGGTTACCTTTTAATGGGACCTGACTCTCTAGGAGAAACATGCTAGTACCATTTATGCATGTTTCGATTATAACATCCCTTCCTTCTTCCAATGGCCAACATGCCAATTGTTGACTTTGACCCCTTCACTATTATGTACCTGACTTCACATGTTTGGACACATGGGTCATAGCCTGACTAAAAACTGACTCTAACTGAAAGAAAAATGGCGACATTAATAGGATGTATGGGTTGACCTAGGTTCTATCTTAGTTCTCCAACAAAACCCTAGAAACCATTGTCTCTTTTGGAGACTAGAAGGAAAGGATGTGCATAGAGTGCACAGTGCGGTCACACCCAAGATGGATTATGGGTGACTACATCACCCATATGTCTACATTCATTGAATGGATGGTACTCATGGGGATGTTCGACATTTTTTCTACTTAATATATAATAGATGTATCATTATACCATCATATTCATTCATTAATATTCATCCTACAATAACATAAAATAAATTAACTCTAACATATTCAACCATTTATTTATTCATTCAACATTAAGCATAGAAAATCATAAAGGAAAATATTTCACACATTGACACGGTATTTTACCATGGTTCACCTCGCCTGGGATACGACCATAAAGATTTGTATTATTTATTATTCATATTAAAGTTCTTGTGCTACACATATTAGATAATAAGTTGGTAATGGTGAGGATGACCATTGTTGCACCAAGATCCATAGCTTTCAACTTGACCCTCAGTTACAATCCATACAACTCAATATGATCTCCAGAACTCTCAACCAAAAAACACTCATCAAAGACAAACTTAAAACTCAAAAATTTTCTCCAAGATACTTATGTTAGCAACATTACTTGTCTTCAGCATCGGGATATCCAGGTCTGTAGGTTGCACGAGGAGCACCCAAGCGCAGCAAAAAAAAGAATTCCTTTTCGGACTTAAAATCAAGCGAGCGGGAAAAATTATAGTGTCAACGGTCTGGATCCATCCATATGAGCATATCAATAGTTGGCGGGAAATCGCAAATAGAAAAGTTGCACTGAAGATAATGCAATGGATGGCATCCACATTGTGTGCAAGGAAAGATAACAGTCCTCCATCCAGAGGACGCATGGTGAGAGAACTACTTGCGTTGGCGTTTCAAAAATCGGGAGTTCAAAGGGTGAAGGTTCCATGTTATCCTATCTCTCGAAACCCCGAACCCCGAAAGCACTGAAGGCGCTCAAAGTCAAGTTTGCAATATCACAAAGAAATCTTGACCGTCTGTCCATAGTAGACACTTTGTGTGGTTAGGCTCTTCGCTTTTTCGCTCATTGCGATTCCGACACACAAAGAGTAGCTCCTTCATATCCCCAATGCACGAGGTGCCGAGAGTGTCCAGTGCTCGGGCCTACAACATCGTCGGGAGAGTTCAGAGCCATAAGATCTAGAAGCACGCATGGACCTATATCAAGCCGTCTTGGCATTTCGCTCATCGCGTTTTCAAGAAGCAAGGATCAGCCCCTTCATATCTACGAATGTTGAAAGCACCTTTGAGAGTAAGCATGGGGTCACAACCCGTGGTCACTTGGGAGACAAAGAGAGTTGTACAAGAGGGGCCAAAGGCACCAAGTTCAGTTACAGAGGAGATCATCGTGATCTCCAGGTGCCATCACATCTGATTCTCAATCCTGTGTCTCGCTTGGAGTAAATGAAGGCATGAATGGGTGGTTGAAACATCCTTTCATTCATTAAGTGTGAGGTATGGAGGGTCTGGCAAGCAGTCTGCTTGAAGGAGTCCCATGTACCATTTTTTCCAAAACAGCCATGCTGGATTCTTCGAAGAGACAGAGAAGTCTGCACATGCTAGCTCGACACTTAATGGCTCAGCTACCCTCCTTACAGGAGCCACGCACAGTTAAGATGGTGCGTGAAGAATGATTTCAGTACGATTTTGACTGAAAAGACACCAAGCCCTGGGTGACTGGGCACACCTCTCTTAGGAAAATTTCCCTGAGTATATAGGCTCAGTTTCAGTATTTTTGTAGGCATCGATGGTAGAGAGAAACTCCCGATTGTAATGTTTTAACATATACTCTAGTTCTCTGGTTATGCATCTGTATGTAAGATTTCTTTTTTAATGAAAGACAGTTTCCTTATTCCATCTAGTTTTCATCTCATACTGAGGGAGTTCATGATTGACTGATTCACATGAGTTATTGTAGTTGTGTTATGATAAAGGATTTATTGTGGCACTATTGTATTCTCTGGTTTTCTGCATTTGAATGTAAGAAAATCTTGTGTTTAAATGTCTTCTTCTACAGTCTGTTAGGAACCTGATGTTTATGACAGACCTTCACATCTCTCTTACACAAGTCTTCCCCCTATTCGCCCTTACTACAACTCATTGTCTGAAGTTATCTAAGACCTCACTTGCCCATGCATGCCTGGTCTAGTGTCGGAGTTAGAACCACATTGTTTTGAGTTAACCTCCATTTGATCACCCCATTAAACAAATTGTGACACAAACTGATGGGCGTCGGGCTCTGCTCCTGTTGCAATCCAAGGGTGACTTCCATCGCTAACATTTCTGGTGCCGTTGCCGGGGACGAAGTTTAAAATTTTCCCCAGGATTGAACGACATTGAGCCTCTGATTCTGAAGGTGCATCAGGTATCAGAGCCTTTAGAGATTGCTACTATGCACCTGGCAACTCCATTGTGACAAATCCACTGTGGCGAACCTGTCGACTTAATTTTGGTTTTCAAAGGTAGACACACGCGGTCTCATCCACAGCTGCCTCTAGCTACACCCGAAACTCATCCAGAGGTAGTTCTTAGAAAAGGAAAGGCCTTCGAAGAAGAAGCTTCCGCTTCTGAACCAGGTAATCCGCCATCTCCTTCTGTAGGAACTCCTTTTTCTCCTCCCTCAGTTTCTTAATAGACCTCCTTCAAAAGTTTCCTGTTTCCTGAATTTTGGGAGTGTTCCTGCTGAGTTTTCCCCTCCTGGTCTGGGATTGGAGGGAGAAATCCTTGTCACCCCCCTCTCCTCTGAAGTTGTACCTTGGTGTAGACTCAGGACTACAGAAGATTTCCCCACTCCTATCTTTACTACTCCTCCTCTTGTTACTGTTACTACTCCTGTGCAAAGAGGAGCACCTGCTAACTTGAGCTCGTTAGCCTTCTCCTTAAATCCCCTTTTGTTTCCCACTCCACTTTGAGACTCATTCCCAGTGGCCCCTTCGCGAACTCCTTCTCCTCCAAGTTCTCCTCAACATAATATTCCTATGTCCAGTGCTAATCCCCCTCTAACCAGAATGGACACCATAGTCACTGCCAGATATGCTCCCTTAATTCTACCTCATCCTATGAATCCTCTCCCTGCTAGAGATTACTTGAAGTATATGCCCAAGTTCACTGGGGAAGGGGACATAACTGCGGAAGAGTACCTGGCTTTCTTCTACAGTTACACAGACAACCTGAAAATTGAAAATGAAGATGTCTGGATGAGAGTCTTCATCCAGAGCCTGGATGGCGAGGTGAGGAAATGGTTTAGAGGATTGGCCCCCGGATCTATTGCTGGGATTGAATCCCTGGATATTTCTCTCTTGAGGCAGTGGGGAGACAAGAAGGATTTCATGTATTACATGACGGAGTTTGGATCTTCGAAGAAAATGGAAGGGGAGTCTGTCTCAGAATTCTCCAAAAGATTCAATAAAATGTATAATAAAATTCATGTCGAAATAAAACCCTCCGAAGCCTCGGCCAAAATTTCCTATGCTAGTGCGTTCAGTCCTGATTTATATCTTTTATTAAGAGAAAGGAGAGCCACCTCCTTAGCTCAAATGCAATATGCCGCCATAGAGGTGGATTCAAATGTGTTAGTAGCTGATAGACTAAGGAACAAGGCCAACACAGACAGGAGAAAGGGAAGATCGGAAACCTCAAATTATGGCCCATTAATGCCCCACCCTCAAGTGGATGAGTTGACCAAGATGGTGAAGTCTCTATCTACAGAGATGGATATAATAAAGGTGGAAGGGAGAAAAGCATACAAGGGCCCTCAAAACATCAAAAACAAAGGAGGTTTCAGGAGGCTGAACCATATTACTTTCCCGACTGTGAAAAGGGAGAGGGGAAGAGATAGAGAAGACCAGAAGATCCATGCCCATTTCCAAAACAATTTTCTGGCTGAGGAAGAAGAAGGGGGAATAGGAGAGCTTGATCCTGAAATCCATTGCCTCGGAGACACTCCTCATTTTCCTCATCTCACTTGATCAGCATACGAGGAGTCTCTCATGGACAGTCAGCTAAATGAACTGAGCAAGGAAGGCAAGGCTAGTGGCAACCAAGGAAGGTATGATCTGAGGTCCAAGAAAAAGACTATAGCACCTGACGTTCCTGAGAAGTCCACTAGAACAAGGAAACCTGCTAATGAAGTAGCCGACAGTCACATAGGTAAGAAGCACCAACCTCTCTCTCCCATAGTCCAGAGTCATGCTCCCAAAATAAGAGAAATCCCAAAGCTGACATCTTCTTTTAATTTCGAGCATGAAATTCAAAAGATTAGGATCCCTGTGCCCCTAACCGAATTGATTAAACATGAAGGGTTCAAGAAACACTTCTCTGAGATTTTATAGCCCGAGGTCTCATGCCTCCCCACAGATTCCATCAATTTGCAAGATGAAAAGAATGCAGTTGTCCTAGGTCCTATGGTAGAAGACAGGAATGACTCATCCCCTCCCTTCTACACTTCCTTAAATATGCACGACAAGGTGTTGCACAACTGCTTGATGGATTCAGGAGCTTCTCACAACCTCATGCCCAAAACTGTCATGGAAGAACTAGGGCTAGAAGTCACCTGAGCCTATAATGACCTCTATTCCTTCGACTCCAGGAAATTTCAATGTCTCAGGGTTATCAAAGACTTGGTCATGACCTTGTTTCAGTTGCCCATGAAAAGTGTGGTCATGGATATTGTAGTGGCTAATGTTCCCCCCAACTTCGGTATGTTGTTATCAAGATATTGGATAAAAAGACTGGGGGGAACCTTGCAGATGGACCTAACCTATGCTACTATCCCATTGTTTGGGGGAGAACATAGGAGGCTATATAGAGAAGCCCAATTGGCCTATATAATCAGTGACGAAGCCTATCCTACCAACCATCCCATTTTTTCCCTGGACACTGATTTAGGTTCCAGTTTACTGCAACTCACTCATGCTCCCTAGCCTCCTCTTAAAATCAGAGAGTATCCCTCCACTCCTCATGAATTTCCTCCCTCCATCACCCCCGTCTGGAAATTGTTTTTTGATGGAGCCTGTTCCAGAGAAGGTAATGGCGCTGGGGTGTTTTTTGTGTCACCTTCTTAAGAGACCATATCCCTGTCATGCAAGTTGGATTTTGAGACCACCAACAATGTGGCAGAGTATGAAGCCTTCGTTCTAGGATTGAGAGCCGCAAGGGAAATGGGAATTCAGGAGGTAGCAGTGTTTGGAGATGCAGAGTTGGTGGTCCAACAGATCAGAAATGCTTATCAGGCTAAGCACCCTCGACTCAGAAAGTACAGGAATGAAGTATGGGACCTAATTGACAATTTCTTCTCAGCCTTCAATATCTCTTTTATTCCAAGGGAGGATAATATCGTAGCCAATTCTTTAGCTATTTCAGCTAGCTAGTTCAAGGTCTCTCAGCCGTCTATGGCCAAATATGATGTTGAGATAAAATATAGGCCCTGTGTACTAGACAATGTCAAGCATTGGAAGGTATTCGAAGATGATCTGGAAATTGAGAAATTTCTCCAATCCGTTGATGAATTTTCTACGTTGCACATTGATCAGGATCCTGATACAGAAGATAACCCTCACCCTGAGGTGTTTTAAAATAAAATTGCTAACCACTAGATCATTCAGCTACCTAGCAATCACATTCCGAGGGGACTAATTCCTTTAGAAAGATTGTTCAATGGGAATTATGTGACAGTAAAGGATAAGTTTTCAGGTGAATATGCTGACACAACCAAGTGCAACATTAGCACACCGGAGGAGCCTAAGTTTTTCAAGTTGTCAAGGATTTTGACCACAGAACAGAGAACCAAATATATTGAGTTGCTGAAAGAATTTGCGGATGTGTTTGCATGGACCTACGAAGATCTCAGGACATATGACACATCTATCATTGAACACAATATCCCACTGAAGGAAGAGGCTAAGCCTTTCAGGCAGAAGATAAGACAGATAAATCCCATGTTGCTTCCTATCATGGAGAAAGAAGTAAAGAAGTTGTTAGAGGCCCAGATCATCGTTCCCCTGAGATATTCTGAATGGGTGGCCAATTTTGTTCTAGTAAGGAAGAAAAGTGGAGAAATAAAACTTTGTGTCGACCTTAGGAACCTGAACAGGATCTCAAAGAAAGACAATTATCCCCTTCCCAACATGGAACACATTTTACAAAGGGTAACCAGAGCATCTAGGATCTCCATGATCGATGGTTTCTCTGTCTATAATCAAATATCAGTCATTCCTGAAGACAGAGAAAAGACAACCTTCACCACTCCTTGGGGCACATTCATGTATGCCAAAATGCCATTCAGACTAATGAATGCAGGAGCGACATTTCAGTGAGCCATGGACATAGCCTTCATTGGGGAGAAATATAAGTTCGTGGTGATCTATCTGGATGACATAACAGTCTTTTCCAGGTTTGATAAAGAGCATTGTTGTCACATGAGAAAGGTTTTTTCAAAATGTCGAAGGTTCGGCCTTTCCCTTAATCCCAAGAAATACTTGTTTGCTATGGAGGAGGGAAAGCTATTAGGCCATATAGTATCAGAAAAAGGAGTGAGAGTTGATCCTAGCAGAGTGGAGGTGATTCAGACCCTGTCACTTCTGAGATCTAAGAAGGAAGTTGAGGCCTTTCTGGGGAAGATTAATTTTCTGAGGAGATTCGTCTCGAATTTTTCTGAGCTGGTGAAGCACATCACATCCATGCTCAAGAAGGGAAATGAAGTGAAATGGACCACCGAACCTAGGAAATATTTTATCCAAATAAAAAAGGCATTGACTGAGGCACCTGTGCTGATCAGTCCTAACTATTCCAAAGATTTCCTAATTTTCTCTTTCGCCTCTTTTGATACAGTAGTAGCGGTCTTGTTGCAGAGAAATGAGGAAGGGCGAGAGCAACCCATTGCTTTCTTTAGCAAGGCATTAAGATATGCAAAGGCCAGATATGAAATCATGGAGAAATAGGCATATTCCTTAGTGAAAGCTCTCAAAGCTTTCAGAGTCTATGTCTTTCACTCAAAAGTGACCGCATACGTTCCTTCAGCCTTTGTGAAAGACATCCTTGTACAGCCCGACATTGATGGGAAGAGGAGTAAATGGATAGCCAAGATCCTGGAATTTGACTTGGAAATAAGACCTACCATATTGATCAAGGGTCAAGGCTTAGCCAAGCTGTTGGCTGAAACTAATCGCAAAGCTTTGGAGGTGGATTTCGTTAATGCAAAATCAAAAAATCAGCAGAATCAGTTGTCCGACATAGACCCTCAAACAAAAACCCTTGTTGGCTCTATGTTCTTGGTATAAGGATGTCATATATTTTCTGCAAGATTTGTGGCCCCCAAATGGCCTACAAAGAAACAAAGAAAGAGCTCTGAAGCTCAAGGCAGTCAGATACTGCCTTATCGATCAAATTTTATATTGGAAAGACCCCCTAGGAGTGATTTTAAAATTCATGGATCCACAAGAGGCTGACAGGATCATGGTCGAATTCCACAATGGCCTATGTGGAGGGCACCATTCCTGGAAGACCACAACCCACAAAATTCTCAGAGATGGGTACTACTAGCCCACCTTGTTCGCTGATGTCCATAGAGGTGTTAGAGCCTGTATCTCGTGCCAAAGATTTTTAGGAAAAAAGAAGCTCAAGTCTCTGCCTTTATAGCCTGTAGCTGTTTT
Organism: Picea sitchensis; assembly: GCA_010110895.2. Taxonomy (NCBI): domain Eukaryota; kingdom Viridiplantae; phylum Streptophyta; class Pinopsida; order Pinales; family Pinaceae; genus Picea; species Picea sitchensis. The sequence goes on from SNQJ01S0016494.1 coordinate 162,402, forward strand.
GGGACCTTTCCAGCAATGGGGCCTAGATTTTATTGGAGAAATCCACCCTGCTTCCAGTGGGCAGCACAGATGGATCCTGACTGCCATGGATTTCTTTACTAAATGGATTGAAGCTATCCCCACCAGGAGTACTTCCCACAAGGTAATCATTGGTTTCCTGGAATACCTCATCGTAAGGTTCGGCTGCCCAAGAAATATTGTTACTGATAACGCAGCCTCTTTCAAGGCTGAGCCATTAGTCAAGTTCTGCGAACAATTCAGGATCAAGCTGATTCACTCCACCCCATATTATCCCCAGAGAAATGGTTTAGCAGAATCCTCCAACAAAAGCCTAATAAGGATCATCAAAAGATTATTGGAATACAACAAAAGGGCTTGGAACTCGAAGTTGAAATTCGCTCTATGGGCTGATCGGGTGACCCCAAAGAGATCTATAGGCATCTCCCCTTTCCAGATAGTTTACGGGGCAGAGGCTGTCTTCCCTTCTCAGTTGGCCATACCCGTAGAAAAATTCCTCCAGGATTATCAAGAAGATCCCAATGACATGATCAGAAGAATTCATCAACTAGTAGAAGTCTAGTAGGTCAAAGAGCAGGTGATGATCATAGTTCACGACCATCAGCAAAGGATCAAGCTGGTTTTTGATAAGAAAGCCAAGAAGGAGGAGTTCCAGGTAGGAGACCTGGTACTGAAATGGGACGCTCCTAAACAAGACAAGGGCAAGAATGACAAATTTGAAGCCCTATGGATCAGGCCCTTCAAAATCTCTGAGGTTTTCTCAAATAACACATATCGACTGAAGGATTTGGAGGGTGAAGAAGTTTTCAATGGCCAAGTAAATGGGCATTTTCTTAAAAAATGTTTTGTCTGAGCCTTCGGTGGATCCCTTGTTTGTAAATATTGTCCTTTTGGCTCTTTGTTTTTTACTTTTATTGTTTCGGCTTAGTAAATGACTCCATAGCCCAACAGTAAGGCACTGGAACTGCAAAATGAGTCCTTAGAGAATCACAGGGACGAATCTATCCCCCATGGAGCCTAAATGTTACCAACATTACTTGTCTTCGACATCCATATCCAGGTCTGCAGGTTGCACGAGGAGCGCCCAAGCGCATCAAACAGAAGAAGTCATTTTCGGACTTAAAATCAAGCGAGCAGGCAAAATTATAGTGTCAACGGTCTAGATCCATCCATATGAGCATATCATTGGTTGGCGGGAAATCGCAAATAGAAAATTTGTGCTGAAGATAATGCAATGGATTGCATCCACATTGTGTGCAGGGAAAGATAATAGTCGTCCATCCAGAGGACGCGTGGCGCGAGATCTACTCACGTCGGTGTTTCGACAATCAGGAGTTCAAAGGGTGAAGTTTCCATGTTGTCCTATCTCTCAAAACCCTAAACCCCGAAAGCACCGAAGGCGCTCAAAGTCAGGCTCCTCTCATTTTCTCTCATCATGACTTTGATGCACAAAGAGAATCTCCTTCATATCCCCATTGTGCGAGGTGCTGAGAGTGTTCAAGGCCCGGGCCCACAACATTGTTGGGAGAGTTTAGAGTCGTCAGATCTAGAGGGACACATGGCACCAGATCAAGCCATCTCGGTGTTTCGCTCATCGCGATTTCAAGAAGCAAGGATCAGCCCCTTCATATCCGCGAATGCTAAAAGCACCTTTGAGAGTAAGCACGGGGTCACAGCCTGTGGTCACATGGGAGACAAAGAGAGATGTGCAAGAGGGGCCAAAGGAACCAAGTTTAGTTACAAAGGAGATCATCACGATCTCTAGGTTCCATCGGATCTAATTCTCAATCCTGTGTCTCGCTTGGAGTAAATGAAGGCATGAACAGGTGGTTGAAACCTCCTTTCATTCATTAAGTGTGAGGTATGGAGGGTCTGGCAAGCAGTCTGCTCGAAGGAGTCCTATGTACGGTTTTTTCCAAAACAGCCACGCTGGAGTCTTCGAAGAGACAGAGAAGTTTGCACATGCTACCTCGACACTTAATGGCTCACCTACCCTCCTTACATGAGCCATGCACAGTTAAGATGGCGCATGAAGAAGGATTTCAGTACGAGTTTGACTAACAAGACACCAAGCCCTGGGTGACTGGGAAAGCCTCTGTTAGGCGAATTTCCCTGAGTATATAGGCTCAATTTCAGTATTTTTGTAGGCATCGATGGTAGAGTGAAGCTCCCAATTGTAATGTTTTAACATATACTCTAGTTCTCTGGTTATGCATCCATATGTAAGATTTCTTGTTTAATGAAAGACAATTTCCTTATTCCATCTAGTTTTCATCTCATACTGAGGGAGTTCATGATTGACTGATTCACATGAGTTATTGCAGTTGTGTTATGATAAAGGATTTATTGTGGCACTATTGTATTCTTTGGTTTTCTGTGTTTGAAAGTAAGAAGATCTTGTGTTTAAATGTCTTCTTCTACAGTCTGTTAGGAACCTGATGTTTACGATAGACCTTCGCATCTCTCTTACAAAAGTCTCCCCCCTACTCGCCCTTACTACAACTCACTGTCTAAAGTTATCCAAGACCTCACTTGCCCATGCATGCCTGGTCTAGTGTCGGAGTTAGAACCACATCGTTTTGAGTTAGCCTCCATTTGATCACCCCATTAAACAAATCATGACACAAACTGATGGGTGTCGGGATCTGCTCCTGCTGCAATCTAGGGGTGACTTCCATCGCTAACAACTTCTCCTCCACAAAAAATGTGATCCCCTATCTACCTCATACATCATATATTTATACTACAAAAGTGGGAAAAAGACCTTTACATCATAACACAAAACCCTAACCCTAAGTGGATTAGGTTTGTCCACTTTAAAATCTCTTGCAGACAACTAATCTTCAATCCAGCCATTTCTTGCTTTGAATCTTATTTTCCTTGTGCTTCTTTTCCTTGATTCCTGATGTGTGATTCTTCTTTGGTCCATTCCTTAACTTCCTGCATCATTTGTTGTGCTCTTTCTTATTCCTCAAACTTTTCTCCCAAAATAGTCTACTCCAACAACGCCCCAATAGTTACCCATGGCTCATTATGAGCCACTCAAGAAGTGTTTTCCTCCTGCACTGACTTCTTCAATGTATGAAATATGTGTGTCAATGCTTGTACCTATGCTTTCACCTACACACTCCTTTCTACAATGTTATCTAACAACTATGATGTAATGTGCTCATTTATCACTTCTACACTCTCCAAGTGTAGTTGTTCTAGTCTTCCCTTTTCTATTTCCAACTCTGTGATCATCATTTCTTCCCCTTCCTCCAATGGCTCCAACTCAGCCTACCTTAATTTCTTATCCGTCTGAATTGAATTTATCTTTGTCTAAAAAAAATTCATCTCCTATGCACTCTTCATCTTGTCTTATATGGCCATATTTTTATGTCTGTTCTTCAATTCCTAGACTATAGTTTTTATGTTTCCCTCCTTCTGGTCTAGTTCTTGAATCTTCACATCTTCATACAGTTCTGTCCACATGTGCGTTGTACTATTGTACATTTTTTCCATTCTTTTAATATCCCCTTCAATATTTTTTGTGTATTCTACAACCTGTTGTTCCCTTTGAGCTTTGATCTCTAGTGGAGTGTTAGGGATCACCTTCTCTTCTAGGTATGTGATTTCCTGTCTGTAGCTTTCCATAGCCTACAGTATATTTTGGATCTTCTCTTCTCTGCTTAACTCCTCTTCTAGTGCTCTCTCTAGCATAGTTTGAAAGACTTCCCCAAGCCTTTGTTCTAGATTCTCCACGCATTGTGTTTCTTCATCCTTTCATGTTGCACTTGGTTGAGGGTATCTCCGATATCTCTCTTACTTCCTTGGTTGTCTCTAAGTTCATCGCATTTTTCCTAGCCCTTGATTGAAATTCATTCGCGACGTGTATCTGAAGCTTGTATAATTCCTTGGTTGGAATCTTGGACAACTCCAAGTCCAACTACTATATATCCTTTAAGGGTTTCTATGTTATGTACTCATCTATTTTTATCATACTTTGGTTGATTTGGAAAGTCTCACTTCCCATTGTTGTTAGTTTTACTATCTCCTTTTCTTCATGAGTTATCTCTTTCTATGTTGTGCCCTTGTGTTGTGCTACATTGATCTGTAGGATCTCTAGGAATTATTTAACCTCCATCATTTTTTCCATCAATTCTTAACTTTGTGACTCTACGATGTATAAGGCTTCTTCTCCTCAATCCTATACTTTTTCTACCACAATTTCTACATCATCCTCAATTATTGTGGATTCAGGGGCCTTCTTTTGCACCTTCATCTTCTTGTGATGTTCACCTATCTGCATCAATGATTTTCTCTTTATGTTGTCCTTTTTTGTGTGGGGTTCATCGCCTCTAGTAGGTCTCAACTTCCTGTCAGTTGGATAGGGATGTTATCCTTTTTCTGCGCTTCCTCGTTTGTTCCTTATGTGTTCTCAGTTCCTAGAACTAATGCCCTGGGTATTTGTTGTGAGGGAAATCTCCCTAAAGACTAGAAAATAGGGTTTAGACTTTGCATGCAGATAAGACCGAAGAAAAACTACTTTCTACCTTCATCCCTAGATTTAAATCCCCTTTTCTTAGTAAATGCATGGAAATATCGACCTACCTCGTTCCCGACATTTGATGTCGATCCTCCGTTGCACTTGATTACTTGTTCGCAATACTCCTTCCAAAGCTAACCTGCATACAAGACAAGCAACGACTACGCATGCATCCTACTTATATACTAACGGGTTAGAAATCCAAACATATGATGATCAAACTATAAATAGTTCATGAATTGGGATGGGAAAAGCATTTTCTTTATTACTTTGAATGAAGCAACTTACAAAAGCTGAGACCGGCCACCACTCCGCAAACCTGATCCTGGGCTCCTCTTCGAATGTCCTCCAACTACTTTTCTTTGTATCTCCTCTGGCACAAGGAAAGGCTAAAGGGTTGGGACAATGGGAATACGTAAATGGGTAGATTTTCTTTGCTATATTTTTCCTCCTCCAAATGGGACCCCTACCCCTTCTTTTATAGGCTAGAAGGAGATAGGTATTTGGACAAACCCTCGACCATGCATGGCCAAGAGTTTCAGTTAACTCACCCATAGATTTTGTGTTGCATCAGAAACTTTCCTTTTTTCATGCTTTTGTTGGTCCACGCAGGCTGTTTTGGGTCAGTTAGTGTGTACATGCGTGCAGTAATGGAGTAGGGCGTGTGGGCCTTTATAAAAGAGGATTTTCAAAGATTTGTTCAGCAGTGCTTTGGAAAATAAGGGATATGAGATGGCCTGATGCTAAGTAAGCATGTGTGATGCAATTTAGGGTTATAACCGGTGCCCCCTAATGTGTGAGGTCAGAAGAGCATCTGATGGCTGAAATACATTACCAATCTTTACTGATGTACCAAATGATTGAGCCCAAGGATCAGGAACTAGGAGGCACCATTTGCAAAATAAAAAATGTCTCACCGAGGTGGGCATACCCATCCTCGGGATAAAATAGAATCATGGCTACCAATCAAATACATTGTAGATCCATGTCATATAACTATATAAAGAGTAGTCGCGAACAATACACAACAGAGTTGCATCTCAAAATCGAAAAGATATACATATAGAGTACCCATCTTCTAGAAGATGATACAGCCTGATGGTTGGGGATGACATCTTCAGAGCTCGAGCAACAACTTCAAAATCTTCAAAACTCGGGTAGGAGTATAATATGAGTGTACGACTGCACTACCCAGAGGTCTTCGACAACTCGTCGGTCATGGACTTGATAATCTTGATGATCAGACTGAAGGCTTCAGTGATTTCGAACAAGGAATTTATTGTATGTTTAGGATGGCCGGGTATGAGGACAAGAGACATATTGCAGAGGGGCTGACTTCGGCTTGGTGAAAAACTTCCCTTGGATAATAACATGACAAATGATGAGACTTGGGTAGCATGGCATTAATCATAATTCTACGAAGAAGGAGGCAACGCACAATCTCCATATGTTTGGAAGGATAACCAAATGGTGGAGGACACAACTCTATATAGCGAGAAAAATATTCCTAAGGTCGTACTACATCCCATAGTCTGATGAACAAACAAACAGATGTGCTTTATCGAAGGGTGACTCATTATGCTGCCAATAAAGAAAATACTTTTCCCTTCCTCTTTTTGGGGTATATTTGATTTTCTTTTTGTCCTTTTTAGTAGTTTTGGAAAAAGAATAAAGGAATATTATGTTACAAAGGAGGAATGAGTGTTGCAAACATACAAGTTCAAGGCACAAGGGCAAGACTGATGTTCAAAATAATGATACTCGGGAAAAATCCTCCGAGGGCCAAAAGTATTAAAACGCAGAAGCAAATTGTTACTAGGCTGACATAGAATGTATGAAAATGCGGTTAACAAAACACACAATGGTAACATCCTTCAATGTAAGTTTAACGAGCCCAGAGAAGGCAAGCTCGGTGGTTTTTCATATTTAGAGAGTCTGAAAAAAAATAAAAGGAGACTCCATTGGGGTACCTTTTTCGAACATAGTCTAGTCGGTTCGAAAAAGGGTAAACTAGCACCGATTAGACGTCGATGCAAAACCATTTTAACGAGTGTGACAAGGACAAGATCACTCGGCTATTTTTTCATTTTTAAGGAGTATAAAAAAATCTTAACTATGGACTCCATTAGGAATGTTCTTCTAGACAAATTTAACGAGTGTGAAAGAATAAGGTCACTCGACAATCTTTTCAATTTTAGGGAGTCTGAAAAGATCTTAACTATGGACTCCGTTGGGGTTCATTTTTATTAAGTTTAGTCCCTCAGGCCCAAAAAAGGGATAAAATTATATCTGAGAGTACTCTTCTATAGAGCTAAAGTTATATAGAGTATACCTTTGTTCATACAATTAACCGTCCGGACCGAAAAAGGGGTAAACTACCACCAGACAGACGTGACTTCAAATTTCAGTTTAACAAGCATGAAAGGCCACAAGATCACTCGACAATCTTTTTATATTTAGAGGGTCTGAAAAGGGATTAAAAGAAGACCCGTTATATTTTGGGAGTCCTAAGGGTGACGTCAAGAGTGAAGAAGAATCATGGAAATGAGGCTCAAACTCGTATTCAGGAAAAATTGCAAGGACTCCTGAGCCTATAGTGGTGTAGAGACAACATGAACACCATAATGCAACCAGGATCTACCTAGGGCATCCATGTTTCATTAGGCTCTACCACCAAGTTGCGACACTTCTAAAGAAGAAATGATAGATCTGTGTCACAATCTGATGGGATCGATCCTATGGAAAATGAAAAAGACAACGAGCTAAAAAAATTAGGGTAGAAACCTAACCTATATGCTCAAGTTGATCGTTGGAAAATTTTTATGAATCGTCAAAATTTACTCAAAACTCAAAAAAATGTCCCAATACCTGATCAAATCCCTCCCATATAACTCTGAAATCACTCTAAATGGTTTTTGGTATAAAGAAAATGATAAGGGAGGCCAAAAAAGTGACAAAAAGAGGCCAAAAAGTCTATAAATAGAAGCCGGCACCTCATTATCACCATTACTGATTTGGAAATTGACTCTGGAGCCAAAATACCCCCTTTGATAAAAACAATGATTCCAGGAGCTACAGTGGACGAAAAAAACTTTCGTCTGGACCAAGTAAGTACAAACTCCCCTATATAGCTATTCAATTTTTGATTTTTGCTTTTCATTTCACTTTTTGGGTGGGCATCGATCTTTAAAAGGTCGGCCCTAGGTCCACACAGGCTGTCTCTAGATAGGCCGTGTGTACACTCGGGCAGGGTAAAACTTGTCCATGTATACACACGACTGTCACCTATACAACACGCATGAACCTCCCTTCATAGACAAAAAATAAAAAAATCACTCACTCACCCTCCTGAATCTTGTTGTGTTGGCAGGGTGTATGTCCAATGGAGGGAAAGGGAGCATGAAGAAGTTGGTGAGTTGGTTGCGGGAGATCCAAATTCCGTGGTCACGTTAATGCAATGTGGTTTCCTAAATTTCTTCCTATGTCCATTTATGCGGGCACAACTGAGGTTGTTGGATGCCTTGGTTGACTATTGGCACCCTGATGTAGAGGCTTTCATGCTAGAGGGGCAATCACTGGTGCCCACCACCGAGGATATCTACTTTTTGACTGGCCTCTCAAGGAGAGGGGAACCAGTCAATTTCAGGATGTTTCCATTAGGGCCGCATAACATAGTGAAATTGATAACCCTGCACTGTGAGGTTGGGACCAACCGTTTGAGCTCCCAAGTGCCCATAAGAAAGATCACTAACTTATCGCTGCAAGCGATATTATTTCTTATTGGGTAGATTACCAGTTCAATGACCTTGCATCAGGCATCCTACGCACAGATGAACTGTGTTGTCCAGTGCTTGAATGTACAAATTTCAACTGGAGTACTACACTGTTGGAGTGTATGAAGAAGAAATTCATAGATTGTCGTTAGTGGACATAGAGGAACTTTGGGTTAGAGACTATTTTGTGTTCATTCTTTTTCGAGAGAGTTCTGAGCTTTAGTCCTCGGGTAGTGGTACGAGGACATCAGGCCTCTTTTCCTGCTGTATGTAGATGGGCAGTATTACTACCGTGACAGGGTAGTGGAAGGACCAACGAGTCCTTCGATGATGAATTTTTTGCATGGTTGTCATGGTAGATCCCTATGATCGAGGATTACCCATATGCAGGCATAGACTTTTCAAGAGATCCTAAGATACGCGTGCCTCCTGGTGAGGAGCGAGGGGAGATGGGTAAGTCTCCACCTTTGTAGTTTTTTTTGTTGTATATGTAATTTTTATGTCATTTTTGTTATATATATCATTTTTTTTATATGCCAGAGTATTTGATGGATATACGTTTGTTGCATGCAGATGTGGGACCAGTGCAACCTGCTGATTACGCAAGGAACAGGCGTCGTCCTCGGCCGGGGGTCATAGTTGCTGCTGCCGGGGGACCAGCAGTAGCAGGATACCTCCCAGCCAGGGAGGCTGAGAGGGTACTTAAACGAGTTGAGTGGAATTTTACTACACTCACTCTCATAGTCGCGATGACAGAGATTGAGGATCTGTCGCCATCCATGCAGCCTCATGTAGTTGGGGCACCTCAAACATGGGTCCAATTGTTTAGGTGTTTATCCCATGCTATGGACCAGTATAATAGGGCCCATAGGCCCTGAACCTATTTAGACAGTTTATGTGCCACGAGCACTACTTGTAAATATTTTTTGAGGGAATAAGCCCTGTGACTCGTTATTGGTCCTATTTTTGAGGCGCTTGCGTCCATCTATGTACTCTGGTTACTTTATGATATTATATATGGTTTTTTGGTCTTTTGTGTCTTATGGATCACATGTGCAAAAATGTATTTACATGCTTATGTCAATGTTCTTTCATATGTGTGCAAGATGCCAATCTACAATTTGATTAGCTAGAGTATCTGTAATTTGGTTTAATCTCTTAGGAACATGAAAATATGTAATATAATCAAAGTTTTGTTCCAAGAGACGTACCCTAAGGAATCGTCCAAGTAAAGTTGGATCATGAACCCGGTACACCCTGTTTAACTAAGACACAACCAACTGAGCATCGAGATAGACCCAGAGATGAGAGATACCCAATGACAAAGCATCGCGAAGTAATTCAATAACTGCACTATACTCGGCGACATTATTTGTGGTATTACCTAAGCATATACCTCTAGAAGATAAAAACTGGCCTTGATATGTGACGATTACCCAAGCCGTCGAGGCAAGCCTCCGAGTGTGTCGACTAGCACCATTTGCATACCCAACGAACACCTTAGAATCACTTGACATCTGTCACAGTGATGAAAGTTAATATCAATGACATGACCATAAAACTTAAAAGAAACTAAAAAGTAATAGTACAAAGACTATACATATATTACAAAAGTTTACCCACAGTGACCTTCCTATGAGTAATGCTTCTTGAGGTAGAGCCCATTTCTAGGCTCCGTCAAAGCATTCCCTTCGAAATCAACCAGACGATAGGCACCCGTTTTTAATACCTCTTTTATGATGAAAGGTCCGAACCACATGGGTTTGAATTTTCCTGCCCCCAAGGGGTCCTTATCTTGGTCATAGACCAGGACAAGTTCGCCTTCAGAGAAAATCTGAGGATGAACGGACCTATGATATTGACACTTGACCTTATGTTTGTGAGCCTCATTGGGCAGGGCTGCATCACGACGCTTCTCATTGATCTGCTCAAGGTATACTAATTGTTCCTCAAGTGGAGAAGTGTCTAGCAATAATTGTACTGCCAATTTTAGAGACGGTATTTGAAATTCGATGGGAAAGACTGCCTCTAGCCTGTAAACGAGTTGAAAAGGTGAGAAATTGGTTGCAGTCTTAATAGATGTTCAGTAAGCCCGTAATGTCGAGTATAACATCAAATGCCAATTTGACTTGGCCGAGTTGATAGTTCGTTGTAGAATGGTTTTAAGAGTTTTGTTTACAGCTTTCACCTGCCCATTGGCTTGGGGGTAGTAGGTTGATGAATGATCTTGCCGTAACCCAAGATTTGATGTTAATTCAGTCATCATTTGGTTCTGAAAGTGACTTCCATGGTTAGTAACAATCTCTCTCGGGACGTCAAACCTTGCTATGATCTAGTTGAATAAAAAGAGAGTTGTAGTCTCTCCATCATCTTTAAATGTTTGCATAACTTCCACCCACTTTGTGAAGTAGTCGACAACTACAATGATATAGCGATGTCCCCTTGCTGAAGGGGGGTTGCAAGTGGTGTAATCAATCCCCCACTTGGTGAAGGGACCAACTGTGATGATAGGAAACATGGGAGCGGGATGTGCCCTCATCTTTAGAGAGAAGATTTGGCATGGATGGCACTTCTTGACCGATTCTATACAATCTTTGATAAGTGTCGGCCAGAAGTAACCTGCTCGTAGAATATTTTGGGCTATCGCCAACCCAGACAAATGACTGCCACAATCTCTAGTATGGAAATAGTTAAGCATGATAACTGCCTCCTCATGAGTGAGACATCGATGTAGGATGCAGTCTACACCTCTCTGATACAATGTATCATCGAGTATGAGATAATTCTTAGCCTGATGGCATATACGTCGATGCTCATCAAGAGAAGAAGAAGTGGGGCACTTCAAAGTCTAGATATAGATAAGTATATCTCTGTACCAAGGATCCAAATATGTGATCAAAAACATATATCCCCGGATAGGCGATTCTTCAGGCACAACATCACCTGACCTGACCAGAAGTTCTGAAATAAGCTCTGGGAAGACCAGTGACTTTTTGGACTTTGATGAAACGAAGTCTAAGTCAAACTCCTGGAGGATGACCATACATCTATTGATTTTTCCACCTATTACCCATCATGTAAACATGTACTGAAATGGATTCACGACAGCAATGATGATGGTCTTGCGAAACAGAACATAATGATGGAACTGTTGAACAACATGAACTACTGCTAATGCAAGTTTTTCGATATGAGAATAATTAAGTTTCTATCCTACGAGGCCTTGGCTCAGATAATAGATCACTTATTATGAGAAAAAGTCATCTTCCTTAACTAAAACCATGCCAATGGTTGACTCTGCGGCAGCCAAATATAATAAGAAATCTTTGTTATATTTAGGTCGCCATAGCAGAGTAGCAATTGTGAGGGAATGTTTTAATACGTCGAAAGAGCACTGAGCGGAATCGTCCCAGTAAAAGGGAACACATTTCTTTAGTAAATGCATAAATCCCTTGGTGATCTTGGCATAGTTGGCGATGAAGCGTCGTAAAAAGTTTGGCTTGCCTTGTAGAATCTGAAGTTGAAGGATTGTGCATGGGGGGGGCAACTGGATTATTGCCTCCACCTTGAGAGGATCAACCATGATCCCTGTTGTTGATACGATGAAACCTAACAAACGTTCTGACGTTACACAGAAGCTGCACTTGTTTAGATTCAAGAGAATTCGGAAGTAGCGACAATGTTCGAAGATAAGTCTAAGGTGTGTGGGATGATTCGTTCTCTTGCAAGATAGCGATGCTAAATAATCTATATAGGCCTCAACTATATGCTTGAGATCTTGAAAAGAAAAAGACATGGCCCGCTGGAAGGTGGCTCCATCATTTTTAAGACCAAAAGGCATCGTATGATATGTGAATGTACCCCAAGGACAAATGAATGTCATTTTGTGTTGGTATTCAACTTTGATTTGGATTTGATTATAGCCTAAAAAACCATCCATGAAAGAAAAGGCTTTGCAACCAGCACATTCATCAATGATTTGGTCGATGAATGGTGTTGGAAAATTATCTTTGGGAAATGCCTTGTTCAAATCACGGAAGTCGGTACATACATGAATCGTGCCTTATTTATTATTGACTGGTACAGGATTTGACACCCATTGGGTCAAATGGATAGGATAGATAAAACCTACCTTTAGCGATTTCTCAACCTCAATCTTGATGGTTGCTACTTTCTTAGGATTATTGGGACGAAGATTCTGTCGAACAGGCTTGGCATCAGAATAAGTTGTGATTTCATGTTCAACTATTTTTTGATCGATACCTGGAATTTCCTCATAAGACCAGGCAAACACGTCACATAATTCTTTGAAAAGATCTGTGTAGATTTGAATCTCTTCAGGGGAGCAATCTGCTCCAATGAATACATTCTCCACGACGCCAGGGTTTCGGGAGATATTGATCGGTATAGTTTCAGCGATAGTTGTCATATTGCCCTCAACATAAATTTTGTGTGTAGATAAGAGATTAATAGGGCATGAATGATCTCCCATTATGGTCATGGTGAATTCTCCTGCTTCAATTCGGCTTAACTCTGAGAGAAAATATGATCTATGATGAAGATATTCCCAAGGTTTTTCTGGACTAGTCATTGCTTCGATTACTGCTTCGTTAGAAGGCAAGACTAAGTCTAACGAATCGGTCTTAGCGAGAGAACCCTGAGCCCAAATAGACTCTAGAAGTGGATCTGACTCTTGTGCAGGAGTCGTATCAGTGTTAGTTGAATCTTGCTAGACTAGAGAGTACGCTACTTTAGTTGTAGACAAGGGAATGGACATGCCCGGGTGCCCTGTCTCATCCATCGTGGACGATGGGGAAGGAAGTATCCAGGGATCCTCGAAGTAAGTTGTGCGGAATGAAAAAACTTGAAAAATATCAACCTTATGGTGATTGGATATAAATTCGATGTCATCATGAGGGGGCAGGTAATGGAAGGTACCCATCAAGGATGGGCACAAACCAACTCCTATGTTAACGACACCTGGTTGAGGATTATCAATCATCGGGACCATGGATGCCCCTAAAGTAGGGTCAGGTCTGGATAAAGTCAATTGATCGAGGGTCACTATCCGTCCCTCGTTCGAAAACAACAAGACCCGAAAAACTGTAGCAACCACAACTTTCATAGCATAAGTACAACTCCTTCCTAACAAGAGGTTATAGTTGAGGGGAGCATCGACTAACTCTACTTCGACACACACGGTCTTCCCTCCTAGCTGCACGGGGAAAGAAGGAACAATGCCATGTGGTCAGAATGAATGACCATCAAAAGCAGTGAGGAGAGTAGTTGATGGAGACAAAACGAGCTGGCCAATGGCCTTCCAACATGTCAATGACATCACGCATGTCAAGGCACCCTCATCAACCACCGTGTGGAAGATATTCCGAGTAAAAATGTTCATCGGATAAGCCACTACTATCTGAAATGCTATGTGGTAAGGAAGATGAGGTTTTAAGTCGATTGTATCCAACATGATTACCCAGATTGCAAGTCTCGGTAGAGCCTAAAGCGGTTAACAAGAATTTCCTCTGAGAAGGGCATCTTTGGAGGACTTCCAAAGCGGACATCGCACAGGGGGTTTGTGATAAATCCTCCACCACAGAGTAGTTCTGGGTGGCCCTTGCGTTTGGGTTATGAGAACCTTTTTTAAAGGCACCTTTTGGAATGCGTGTCATTGTTTCTCCCAACATATTCTCAATATGTAGAGGAAACTATGGGAGGTCAGCTTCTTTACCCTTCTCAAAAGTGCTTGGTTTACTATAGTCGTGCACTCTAGTCAATATAAAAGCATCACCCCTAACCATATATACATTCGTGGATGTGGGGTTGTTTAGAGGTGGACAGGGTTCTTGGCTGCCTCCTTCTATGCTTGCAGAGGCTTGAGTTAGATTTTTCCCATGTTGAAATGGATTAGTCAATAGCACCTGCTGTTGCTGCGTGACAAAATTTTGGGCCTCTGCGAGTCGAGGAAATAGATGGGTCGGGTGGTCTTCCGCACACAAGTTGCATGGATACCTCACCTTCTGTTTTTCAGTGTTGTCCCCACCAGCATTATTGGTGGGTTTTTTGTCCCCTTTACCCTTCTTTCATTGTTTTTTCTTTCCTTCAAACTATTGGGTGGCCTTTGAGTTAGTCGACTGTACTGTGTGTACATCTGATGTTTTGGTAGGGGGAGTAGCCAAAATAGTAGTTTGGTTGGCCATTGTGTGTTGTATAGATAACTGCTACAACTGCTTTGTCAATTGCTCAGCAGGCTTTGTTTGTGCTGAACCGATAATACCATCAGCATGTGGTCCAGCTCTCTGTCTAGTTTTATCCATTATTGAATGTGGCGCATCTCGAAAGATGTTGTATAATAAATCGAACTAAGAATAGATGAGCTGAAACTGTTGAGCCCTCATGATGGCATCTTCTTTGGAGAATAATCCCAACGTCGCGACGTCTTTGGATAACTGCAGGACCAAAGACTTAAGGAACCACTCAAGCAGGAATACAGGTGGGACTGGTACTTTGATTAAACTCTTCCGACGTCTCCATTCTCGAATGTGATCAGAGATATGGTCTTTTGTTATATGTTTGAAATCGGCGAGCATCTCTATGCCAGTGCCGTATCTCACAGGTAACTGGAAATGGTTCAGGAAAACCATCGCCAGTTTGCCAAAAGAATAATATCTTGAGCGATCGAGCTCAATGTGCCATTTTGCAGCACTCCCAATAAGAGTAC
>SNQJ01S0016494.1:177454-194283 GCA_010110895.2 Picea sitchensis
GGAATGTTCGAAGGCAACTTCGTCGGCATAGGAGGCCAACACGGATCATGACAAATAGGGTCATTCAACAACCTTGCCAAATCTGGCAAGTGTAAAGTCACCAAGAAAGGTAGTTTGGGTTGTTGCTGATAACCTGGGAAAAAGGGGCCTGGAGTTTGACTGGCACCAGGTTGCCAGGAAAAGTTTGGCTATTGGCCCGGATTGTAGTAGAAACCATGGCCTTGGCTAGCGTATGGATTTTGCATATGTGGAGACATCATCGGCTGATTTCCCAAATAGGACATAGACTGTTGGGCATGCATTATATTCGAAGGACTTTGAGAAGGATTACCCCATGTCGGTCCCATGGGGATAGGCATAGTAGTTTGTCTGGGGTTCCATTGATTGTGGAAAGAATTACCCCAGATCGACATTCTGGATGAGGGAATGGATCCCTACCTTGAATTCCAAGGTCCTACTAGGGTTTCCCCCTGCACAGGAATAGTACCCTGCATAAGAGTAGATTGTCCAAAAATGGGGTTGCCCCTAGTCGGGAAAGAGGTTGAGGAGAAGGTGTTGTTACCAAATGTTTCGTTCAAAGAAAATGATGTTTAACCTACTGGCATACTATGCGAAGGTGGTCCTTAACTCCCCACTCCAAATAAACTATTGTGTGTAGGTTGTGCGGAGGATGGCTGATGCGAGTTGTCGAGTGAAGGGAACGAAGGAGGGATATGACCTCCTCCATAAGGGAAAGCATTAAAAGGAGTAGGAGTGCCCCCCATGTGACCTTGAAGAGGAGCGCTAGAGCTCCTTGCCCACAGACCTAAAGTCTATAAAGTGGAGTAAGAAAGTACAAGACTTGTACCCAAACTAGGAATCCTGTATGAGAACGGAGGGCCTGTCGCACTTGGTGTGAAAGGGGTTGTGGCCACTACCAAAGATGGGATCGGACCACTGTGCGATGTAGAAGTGGTCAAGACCATGGTGGCTTAGACTGACGACAGTGGGTTAGGAGGTGAAAGCTCTCTTGTGGTGACAATCGTGGTGGGAATTGAAGAATTCCTAGAAGGCGTAACAACATTTGTTTCCATTGCTGTGTGCAACACTGTCTAGCACTCGTAAAATTGAATTGTTATGATGAAAGGTGCCAAGAAATTAGTGGTTGGGGTTTCAAATGGGCCAAGAGTGGTTGCTTCAAGGTCCAAAATAGTTGATTCCTCCGGGGGTTGGTCGGGCACAATGGTTTCTAACCCGGCCGCTTCAAAAGACCCTTGTTGGTCTAGCTTTCACCTTAATGGTGGCGGGGGTGGCTCCGGTGTAACCGGCGGTAGGCCAAGAAGCCTTCGTGACCGGCGGAGCTCGGGTTCCTCCACTATGTGAGAAGATCCAAGACACTCTAAGGTAGTCTAAACATTCAAAAGTAACACACACTACAAAATTCCCTAGAAGATAAGGCAGGAAAACACTAGATTAATTGGAAGAACAATTACAACAACCAACACTAGAGTAACTTACCGGTGCAAGTGAAAATCGAACATGGAAGCATCCTCAGGGTATACTTTGCAAAGCGTGGCCCAATGTATGTCCTAGGTACTATAGTATACCCCCGTAGTCACCTGTGTATGTCCCTAAAAAAGATTGGCAACTAGGTTTCCAGCGCACGAATAGTCACTAGGCGGGTACAGTCAAAAGTCAGGTAGACCGCAATGAGCAGGGTATCAAGCCCGAAACCTGTCAAGGGTATCGAGAGAAAATGGTCCGGAAGACATTTGAGGACCTCGAATGGATTTGAGACCCACTAAACCTCGTGGCAAATGCAAACAACGAAATCCCAAAACAAGCCCTCTATATGTGTTCTCCACTACGATTGGTCCATCTTTGGAGGGGTTATCTCCGCTACCTTTCCGCACACAACCTCGTGTTTATCCTCTGTGTTAGAGGGGGGTCCTGGATAGCTTTCATGACACTAGACTTAGACACTCCCTAACTTAGACTCCAATGTTTTATTTTAAGTGGCCTTGAAGAGTTTCCTCTCCAACCTAATCCAAGGCCCTAATCCTGAACTAGTTGGTGAACCCTACAAACATAAAAGTCTAGTAGATTTTTAAATTTAGCATGAATTTTAAGGATTTTTCTTACATCAAGGGGTATGAAGGTGAAACTGATGATGTGAAAAGATGAAAGCAAGAAATGAATAAAAAAGATGGAAACAAAACTTTTACTTAATGCAAAATTTCAACAACTTTTCAAAATAAATATTTTTTTAATTTTCTAATATTTTGGACAAAAAACTCAAAAATATTTCACTTTAATACAAGCTACTTATGATCTAAGTAAACTGCAAAAAGTTATGAAATAAATGACTTTTCCCTAGATAATAATGCAGAACACATTCTTCAACCAAACAAGAAAATGAAAAGAGATTTTTTATTTATTATTTAAATGCTTGATAAAACAAAAAAGGAAAAATACCAACAAGCAAAAAACAAGAAAAACAACTATGGCCTAATCGCAGATCTCAAAGAATCAGGTCCAAAAATCAAACACTAGCAATTTAAAAAAATGACTCTCACACTTGTCTAAAAACCTTTAAAAAATTCTTTTACTTTTATGACAACTTTTTTTAAAATGAGAAAAAGAAAGCTAAAGGTAAGATTAATCCTAAGCTACTGACTGACAGAGATTTAAATACCTAAGAGGTATAGTTCTCATCAAGGGAAAGGATGATTGTCGTACCCTTAAGAGAAATTATCCTGCACAGGCACGCTACTGTTAATCCAACAACCAGCATGTGAACGCAAGCTGTATAGAGACAGAGAGCGTGTACACGCGGGATGACCTTGTACAGGCCGCGTGTATCTCTAAATTATGAGAAAAGCTAAAAATAGATAGACCAAACTAGGAAAAGACCCCTGATATTGATAACCAAAGTCTCATAATGGCTTGGACACTTCTTTTTTTTTAAACAGAAAAAAGAAAACAATCTAAGGAAAATTTTATAAAGCCAAACAATCTAAGATAAGACTGCAAACAAGCAAGACTCAGATAGAATTCTAGAAGATTCCCTGAGAATGTTTGATTCTGATAGGGAAGAGGATGACTGCCTTGAAAGTCCTCTAAACTCTACACCCTACCGCTACTTCTTCAGCTAGCATTCAGACGCGGGTTGTAAGAGAGTAGGGCACAGGTACACGCGTGCAGACCTTATGCAAGCCACATGTACCTCTGTGGGTCCCAAAAAAACATATTCAAGAAAAAGACAGGGAAAGTTGGTATGGAAAAATATACTCCCTACTAGCTCAGACCTTACATAAACTCAAAGAAAAAAATAGGCAAGAAAAACTAGTCTTTAAAACTACCCAAAAACTAAATACAATTCCAGGAAACCTAGAGAGTTTCCCCAGTATGGTTTCCAATTCTGTTGTGAGGGAAATCTCCCTATAGACTAGAAAATAGGGTTTAGACTTTGCATGCAGATATGACCAAAGAAAAACTACTTTGTACCTTCATCCCTAGATTTAAAGCCCCTTTTCTTAGTAAATGCATGGAAAGATCGACCTACCTCGTTCCTCACGTTTGATGTCGATCCTCCATTGTACTTGATTACTTGTTCGCATTACTCCTTCCAAGGCTAACTTGCATACAAGAAAAGAAACAACTACACATGCATGCTACTTATATACTAACGGGTTAGAAATCCAAACATTTGCTGATCAAACTATAAACAGTTCATGAATTGGGATGGGAAAAGCATTTTCTTTATTACTTTGAATGAGTCAACTTACAAAAGCTGAGACTGGCCACCACTCCACGAACCTGTTCCTAGGATCCTCTTTGAATGTCCTCCAACTGCTTTTCTTTGTATCTCCTCTGGCACAAGGAAAGGCTAAAGGGTTGGCACAATGGGAATACGTAAATGGGCAGAGTTTCTTTGCTATATTTTTCCTCCTCCAAATCGGACCCCTACCCCTTCTTTTATAGGATATAAGGAGCTAGGTATTTGGATGAACCCTTGGCCATGCATGGTTGGGAGTTTCAGTTAAGTCACCCATAACTTTTGTGTTCCGTCGACAACTTTCCTTTTTTTGTGCTTTTGTCGGTCCACGCGGGCTGTTTTGGGTCAGCCAGCGTGTACACGCGTGCAATAATGGAGTAGGGCATGTGGGCCTTTATAAAAGAGGATTTTCAAAGAGTTGTTCAACAGTGCTTTGACAAAGAAGGGATATGAGATGGCCTGATGCCAAGTAAGCATGTGTGGTGCAATTTAGGGTTATAACAATATTGTTTCCTTCCTCCTTGGATTATTTAGTCTCACCCTACATTATGTTGGCTGACTGTGCTCTGATGATTTCCTGGTATTTGTTGTTAGAGTAATTGATTATCTAGCTTCTGCTTGTTCTTTACCCTTTGTTCCTTTCTTGATAGCCACAAGTAGCTTCCACTGATATGGTCATTCCCCTATCACCCATTTTACTTCTTATGATGTGACAGTACTGCATGTTCAACCATTTATTTTTGGGGTCTATCCTTGATTGTATCCACATGTTGTGCCTAGATTCTTTGAAATTTTTTGTCTCTTTATTCTCCTTAACCATTGCTCATGCCATCCTCCATGTGGATATTATCTTATCCTACATCTCCTCAAGATACATGCCAAAAATGTTGGCATTATCTTTCCTCTAATTTGGATCTATATTGTTCCACATGGCTATATACCTTGTTGCGCGACACTTTCCTCTCATGTTAAGGAAGGCCGAGTATTTCAGTTCTTCCAATGGCAATATGGCTATCAGAATAACTAGAGAATAATAATGGAACTATGTCTTAGAATCTTGTGCATCTCTGCAATTATCCAAAACTAGGTTGAGAAAATATGGCGCCCATCTAATTATTATCCCTTTCGTGCATGGTATGGCTATTGCTACCATTCCTACTGGTGCTTCCTCCTTGCAAAATTTTCTTAATAACTTGCAAGCCATCAACTTGTCGGGAATCTTGTGGTTGGGTCATTTATGTTTTTTATAATCATGCATCCACTTCCCCTATCAATTCCAAATTGGGATTTTACTTCCTATGCAATTTTATTTTACTTAGTTTTATCATATAAATATTGTTGAGGCTTCACTCCAACTTTTGGAAGCCCTATAATATTTGCAATTAGTTCTACATCAATTGGGACAGGTTTGTAGATCCATAAAAATCCTCCATATACTCTCTCTAGTAGTTGTTTGAAGCAGGCATTGACATCCTCCCCACTGTAAAAGTGTGGGATTTATAATAAATTCATGATACCATAGTTATAAATCCCTACAATCCACTTTTTAGGTTATAATATCATAATTCTTGTCGTAGTTACCCCTTTGTTCTCCATATAATTTTCTTACACAAGATCAAGAAACTTAGTCACCTCTGTGACGTCGTGAGCTATGAATTTCAGTTTGGGAACAAACCCCCTTGAGCTATGGAGTCGATTCAAGGAAACGATGGAAACAAATGACTCGATGACTGATATTGAGAGGATAAAGGCTAAGAGAGCAACAATCTTTAGCGTTAAATCGTTGAGTGAGGCGAGGAGAAAAACACAGAAAGAAACTCAGAGCACCGTTGAGGATGAATTCAAATTTAAATTTTAGAGGAAATGTGTTTTGCCTATATGGTGTGAACAAGGGGAGTTGCACAGTGAATCCACAAGTTCGAAAATTCATTTCAAGTTAGATAGAAAAATATATGAATAAAGAAAATACGAAATACATATGCAAGGAAGGGAAAACAATACATCTAACTGCTACAATTAGAATCTTTTCATCAAACTATAGGACTTTTGCATTAAAATTCAAATGAACTCAAATTACATTCAATAGGCATTGTCTATACTAAATTTTCCAACCAACCTAGGTTACATCGAAAATATAAAATATAAAAACTAGGGCGTCGCTTGGGCTACCCTACTCTTCTAATTGTTATCTCTACAAACTAGGAGACTAAATGTTCTGCATTACAAAACTCTCCACATTAAGTTTTCCAAAAATAGACAAAGAATACATCTAGCTACATCATGATTGTTTGTAATCTGCCATGGGGATTCGGTTATCAATCAAGTATCGTCATGGGGAATGATGTGTCAATGTTGTCCTTCGACCATCTATATGGGGGACAAGTGTTTTTTAGAGACCCGCTGTCTGTTGTAATGGCTTTGATTTTCTGTCACGTGCTCATTTGCTGGGGGAAGTGCATGCGGCGAGTGGTTGTATAAAATCACGGCCGTTATTAAAATGGAAAAATGTCTTGGACGATGTCTCCCTCAAAACTTTCAATATTTTCCTTCTGTCTGTGAATATAGGAACAAAATATGCTAATATTGTTTCCTTTTCTCACTGGCGAGAGCTGCGCGGGCTATCCCCGCGGCCACTTCACATTCTCTAGAGTTTTTTCCATACCTTTCTTCCACTAACCATTGTGCTTCGTGCAACTGTACAATTGTATCCTGGGCCTGTCTCAGATGTCTTTTTAGCCATGTCACGTTCCATTCATGACCTTGTGTTGTTGATGCTTACGTGGTCTTTGTCGCTAGTTGTTGTCTCAGCTCCCTGTTATCTTGGTACAATTCAATGATGGCTAGCTTTACTTGTTTCAGCTGTTGAGATGTCTCGTGATCATTTGTACCCACAACATCCATCATCCTTGTTCTACTCCCACTTTCTCGACTGGTACCTTCCAAAGGCTCCATGCATATGTCGCGAATAAGTAATTGTTCAGTGATCGGTCATGCGTGCGGCTCATTTGAGATTCGAGTTTCCCCAACTTCCTTGTTCCTCCTTATTCTACACCTTCTTTGAGGTAGTTGTTGTTGGGGAGAAAGGGCTTCCATTATCCATCCTTCCTACGCAGTTCCTTCCACTCCAACTTCTGCATAGTGTGATGTCTTCATTCCTGCGGGTAAAGGAAAAATCCCTCTCTTATCCTTAGGGATGCCTGTTGTGATTGAGAATGAATCCCAATCAATTTGGGGTTCAGGTATGGATATTATGTCACTTTGCATGCCCTTCTTTATTCTTTGATAGGTCTCCATGGCGTGACCAATATTTATCTTGAGCGTGGTGGATCCGACGAATGCCCAAGAAGGAGAAATCGATATACGTGGGCCTACGAGAAAACTTATAGATAGAGCTTGAATCTGATTTCATGAATAACATGGGTGCAAGACCTCTGGGACTTATAACAAATTGAGAGGAAGGAGGAATCATTCCAAGTAACAATGAATTCATGGTGACTGGATGTTTCAAATCAAATTGAATAATTTCCATGGCACATCCCCGTGTGTAAGGTACAGGGGATAAGGGATGTACGACATACATGATATGAACTCCACATTTTTTCATTCCCTCGGCCTTCATAATGAGTTGATAATAGTTTCTTCACTTGGCTAAGTGACTTCCATTAACTACTTGACTTGACATGGGGCATGTAGAGGTTACCTTTTAACAGGACCTGACTCTCTTGAAACAACATACCTGCACCATTTACGCATGTTTCGAATATGACATCCCTTCCCACTTCCAAGGGCTAATAGACCACTTGCTGACTTCGATCCCTTCACTATTACGTACCTCACTTCACATGTTTGGACACATGGGACATAGCCCAACTGAAAACTGACTCTAACTAAAAGAAAAATGGTGGCGCTAACAGTTGGATCTAATAGGGATGATATCCTCCCTCCGAGGTAGCAAATAACAATGGACCAGGTGCCTGAACATTGGGCCTTATTTTGACTCTTTGACTATGCAATATGAAAAACATGACACAACCTAAACTATCGACGCAGTTTGTAAAAGACTCAGAATAAAACTCAGGGCCTTCACTTTGGGCTTCAATTTTCTGCTGACCTACTAACTTGACACAAAAAATAAAATGACTATTTACAATGACAAATGACTTAAACAAAATTTATTTCATCAGATAATGTTTGAGGAACTTGTTTTTTATAGGCCCCCAATCAACGCTCTCCCCATTCATTTCTTGCATAAAATAATCATTATTTCCGCAATGTGCATCGATTCTAAATGGACTGTCCACAGGTTATCGAAGTTTCCACTCTTTCCTTTGTCTTCATTTCTGGCATCCCATCTCAACACTAGATAGCCCAACCATAAATCCTTTGGCTTGGAATGCTTGTCAAAGGATTTCTTCATATTTTCCTGGTGGAGTTGTGACCAATTGTACACTTGTTCCCTCATCTGTTGTGTGTGAACCAAATGATTTATTCTTCTCTGTGCATCATTTGGCTCGACTTCCTACTATTGCAACAATTTTCTAACAGGAAACCCCAATGTATTAGAGAAAATTTCATCTGCGTTGTATACGATCTGGCAAGGTGATATTGAGATGGACTTCTTAGTGGTAACTTGGTCTTCCCATGATGTATAGATAAGCGTTTTATGCCAATCTTTCTCATTGTCTTGCAGGAGAATTTTGATGATCCTAGATAGGATTTTATTTGAGGATTTTGCTAATCCATTTCTTTGTGGGTAGGACGTCGTAGAATGTCCCAGGGTTATATTGTAATCCTGACAAAACTTTTCCATCTTATTAGAATTGAATGTGGCCACATTTTCTATTATGATATTGATGCGGCATCCTAACCTCGACAAGATGTTTGTCTCTAGGAATTGGATGATGAATGCATCGGTAGATTGCTTCATGGTGATCGCTTCTATCCATTTAGTGAAGCAGTCAGTGGTCGTGAGTATCCATTTGCGTTGCGTCGAGGATGGTGGATTCATTTTCTATTGAAATCAAAACCCCACTACATGAACGATGCCTTGACTGAGATTGACTTTAGTTGCATAGGTTGCATCTTTCTTTTCCTATCGAAAATATGACATTCATGACAACTGGAGACTTCTTTGTACACGTTTTTGAATATTGTAGGTCAATCATAACCTGTCGTGAGTATTTTGTGTAGGATGGTTTTCCAATAATGGTGTCCTTCACAATCACCCTTGTCAGATTCTTTTGTGGCTCGCTTCACATCATTCACTAACAAAAAACTCAGCAACATTCCCCCAAGATATTTCTAGTAGAGTGAGTTGTCTAGAATTTAGAAATTAATCACTTTAATCTTAATAAATATGGCCTTAGTCTTAATTATGCCCAGAGGGACCTGAATATTCTTCAACACATAGATGATATCCACATACCACAACGAATCGAAGAACTCTTGAGACACCTGCATAGTCATTTCTTATTGAGGTCTCTCTAACAGATCGATGATGAAATTTATTCCCATGATGTCATAGTTCGACTACGCCATTAGCTTCGCAAGGCCTTGACCCTTAATTAGTTTTTTCGGCTTAATATCCAGGTCATATTCCAGCATGGTTGCTATCCATTTTCCTCTCCTCCCTTCAGGGTCGGGTTGAGTCAGGATATCCTTAACTAAATTGTTGGGTACATAAGAAATAACCTGGGAGTGCAATATGTATACCCTGAACTACTTCAAGGCTTTCACTAAGGCATCTGCTTGTTTTTCCATAATGTCATACCTTGGTCGAGAATCTCACAGTGTCCTTCTTAAATAAGCTATAGGCTTCTCGAAGATCTGTTCATCTTTCTACAACAACACGATGATTGTATGCTCCAAGGAAAATGAAGTCCACACACAGTCATATATTGTCACTCTTCTTTCTTAAAGGTACCAAATTAGCTACCCATTTCGAGAATCTTAAAGAAACGATAATCTTAGCTTCGAACAGTTTCTTTACCTTCTTCTTGATCAACAATAGTAGTAGGGATTTATCCGTCGCAGCTTCTGTTTGAATGGCTTCTGGTCTTTTTTGAGAGGGATGACATGCGAATTAATTTAGTTTCATACACCTTCAAATCATCATAACTCCATGCGAAGACGTCAAGGAAATCCCTCATGAGATTAACATAGTCTTGCTTTACCTCTGGATTGAGTGTTTTCAATAATTTTATCATTTTCGGTTTCTCCTCATTGCCAATGTTGCAGTATTCCATGTCCTCTTCGCTTGCAGTGATCTTGGGATTTTCAACCACGTCATTTTCGTCAAACAGCTTTTCCAATGGCACTAACCCCTCTGGAATGATGTTATTTTTTAGTTGTATTATGTCCCTTCCTGTGATCTAGTTCTGGAAAGGGTCGTCATTACTGTGTTCATCTGTGCTCCCATCTTTGTCGCAACAACATTCGTTATCAATGTTTGTGTTAGAGAACTCATCACTGATCTGAAGAAATCTTTCCACCTGCTTGTCGTCCTCAAACACCAGCCACTATTTGATATTATCAGGCATTTTCGGCCTATGTTTGACTTCAATCTTGTATTTTTTGTTTGGGAAGATGGGGATTTTAAAAATTGAGTCCGAGGTGGCCAATGCATAGACGATTTGATTTTTCTCCCTTCGGATAGTAGATATGTCATACTCTGAAAATTCCTCGAGGAGGTCCAACACCAAGTTATTGTATTCCCTCAGACTGGGGTGCTTTGTTTTATATACACCTTTAACCTATTTTATGACCATTTCAGAGTCTTCACGCACTACTATCCTCTCTACGCCTAATTCTTTCAGCACCTTCAGTCCCAATATTAGTGCCTCATACTCAGCCATGTTGTTTGTACATTCAAACATGATCTTGTATGAGTGCAAAATTGTTCCCACTTCTGGGGGGCTTACCCATACACTGACCCCAACCCCTTCTTTGTTGACCTCACAATTGAAACTTATGTTCCATATCCCGTTTTCTATGTGGTCCTCCATGTCGACGCACTCTGCCAATTTTCGTGCAATTTCCTCATCGGTTGTCACGATGGTTGTCGAATCTTCTTCTTCAAAACTCAGGTCATTGTAGAATATAGAAGAACCAACCTTTGTGTCAATGGAGTATATTGTTTGGTTATTTGGCTACATCTTATTTCTCACCATGTATTTCAACAACACTTCTCTATACAGTTGTCTGTCCTAGCCAAATATAGGGATGGTGGAGTATGACATGTCCATTTGCAAGGTCCCCTTTAACTTTGCAGCCCACGATATAGACAAACAAATGCCAAACTTAGGGGGTATATCTGCCACGAATATGTCCATAACCATGTTCTTTGAAGGGATTTGGGCCAATGACACGACTAGGTCCTTGATGAGACCCAAGCACTTCACTTTCCTTGAATCAAAAGAGAATATATCCTTGTAGGGACTGGTGATATCCAAACCCAATTCATCCATGATCACCTTTGGCATCAGGTTGTGCGACATGCCAGAATCCAATGTGGCATTATGTAGGGTCATGTCATGAAACTTTAGACTAATGTAGAACAGAGGTAGGTCCTAAGTATCACTTGTCTCCTCAACGCATGGACCAAACAGAATAGCAAGATGATCGGCTTGGATATTCAAAGTATCGGGGGTCCCTCCAAGTTTCAACATTTTAATAATTTGTTCTTGATATTCTCCCTTTCTAATAAGTTCATTGAATGAGATAGAGATTTTGATTTTATCCATTTCATGCTCAAAGTTAAAAGGGGGACAGACTTTCTCTACCTCTTTTCCACTTCCTTCTAGGCTTGCTTCCGGATTTTTCTTCAAGGCCTCTTCCTTCGACTTTGCCTTCTCCTTCTCATCCTTGGTCACATTGTCTGGCTTTGGTCAGCTTGTGGAAGGAGTGTCCGCCAGAGGTTTCCTTATGCGATTCATCTTTTGAGGCTCGCTAGACGCTTCCTTGCTCCTGAGGTTATATCTTTTCTAAAATTGCATGATAGAGTTATGATAACCTTTTCTAAACTCTTATGTCTCCCAGGATACTGCATCATCAGTTTCCCCAATCCATGCATCATTCATATCCATCATTAAATCTTTTTTTCTTCTCATGTACGGATCATGTTCACTCTTTTTCAAAAACACACATGGGTTCTTATCATCGTAGAAATGCATTTGTTCTTCGAACATCTCATCGAATTCTTCATCCACGTAGTTTTTTTTAAATGGAGGCCTTGTCTGCTGGTCACCTTGATATGTCTGCTCCATTTGTTCCCTCTATCTGATCTGAGGGACTTGACCCCTCCTGAGGTTCAGATTCCTGGGCTAGGGGTCCTTCTATTCCTGGGCAGTGGGTCTATTTCCCATAGACATTTTCTCCATTAGCTTCTCCTTGGTTCTCGTCATTAAGTCAAATTTGTCATCTGTGGGTCTCGATGTCAAAGGATGTGTGTCTCCTTGGGGATTCTTATCGCCTCTATTGAATCTCTACATGATCTTCCCAAATGCCATCATATTTACCTTGACTTTGATCATATTGCTCATTATCATGTCTAGGTTTTTTTATCTTATTTCTCTCAATAGCAGTGCAAAATAGTTGTCGAAGGAGTCGGTGTACTGCTACTACGTAGCCCCGGGAGGTGGTTGAAATTCTATGGGAATTTAGTTATAAACCTTCATAAAGAAGACTGAGAATTTTTACACCATCTCCTCTAGCCCATTCTTCATATTATTGTACTGCATTAACAACTATAAGGGGTTCTTCTTGTCTCGCCATCTATTGATGAAAGATGTTTCGAATGCGACGAAGTCTTGAGTACTTGTTGGTCATAGGGATTTGAACCACTTCTTCACCTCCCCCGCAAAACTCTGTGAAAACAACCTCATTTTTTTGTCCGCATAATCTACCTCTTCCAGGTTGATGAAATCATTGAACTAGTCCAGATGTTTATGGGATGAAACGCTCCCTTCAACATCGTAGAGCTTAATCCCCTGACTATAATTTTGGGGCAAATCATGGAGTTTGACAGGAAGAATGAGGGGGGGGGATCTAGCGGCCATGGCTCTAGGAGGGCTTGGGATTTGAGGGATACCATTTGATATCAGGTCTTGGAATCTTTTCTGGTCGAAAACTATCTCATCCAAGCTAGTTTCCAACTTGGATCTGAACAGGGTTTGCTCGAACAAATCATCAAAATCAAGGTCATCAATGATTTGTGCATCATATTTTTGTAAGGACCTACTTTTTTCCAGGTAATAGAATGGGTCCGATGCTTGATATCTAGTCCTGTGCAGATTTTTCTCGGGGTCGTACACAGGCTCTGTAGGGTTTGGGTTAGGATTTGCTCTGGTATATATCGTCTTCGAAGCCAGGGTTCCTAAAATGTGCTACTTTATTATACTGGTATTTTTGACTGGATTCATTAGGTTAAAGGTTTCAACTGGTACATATGTTTGTCCCTCTGTTACCCTCAGGGGTCAAACTACAACATTAGTCATTTTCCCAGGGAAAATCTATTCAGTTTCATCCCCAACAATGATGCCAAAATGTTATTACTCTGTAAATTTGTTTAGCTGATAGACAGACATAAGACCTATCTTTTTCAACCAACTTTGAGACCTGAATCTAGCCTTTTGGATCTAGAGAGGGCTCTCTCGGGAGACACGGTCTTAGTAGAGGATATGGATTTAAAGTTGTGGATAGATTTAACACTGTCAGATAATAAATTATGGTTTCATTGGCGTAAGATAGTAAGACCTCAGGCTATGGAGGTGATTCGAGGAAACGATGGAAACAGATGACTCGATGATTGAGATTGAGAGGATAAAGGCTAAGCCAGGAACAATCTTCAGTGTAAAATCACTGAGTGAGGGGGGGTGAAAAACACAAAAAGCAACTCGGAGCACCACTGAGGATGAATTCAGAGTTAAATTTTAGAGGAAATATGTTTTGTCTAAATGGCGCAAACAAGGGGCATTGCGCAGAAAATCCACAGGTTCGAAAATTCATTCGGAGTTAGATAGAAAAATATATGAATAAACAAAACAGGAAGTACATACGCAACGAAGGGAAAAAAATACATCCAACTGCTACAACTAAAATATTTTCATCAAACTACAAGAATTTTTCATTCAACTTCAAACGAACTCAAATTACATTCAATAGACGTTGTCTATACTAAATTTTCCAACCAACCTAGTTTACATCGAAAATATCAAATATAAAAATGAGGGTGCCTCTTGGGCTACCCTACTCTTCTCACTGCTATCTCTACAAACTACATCTAGCATGAAGTTTTCCAAAAATAAACAAAGAATACATCTGGCTACATCATGATTGTTTCTAATCCACTACAGGGATTCGATTATCGATCAAGTATCATCATGGGGAATGATGTGTCAATGTTGTCCTTCGACCAGATATTTGGGGGAAAAGTGTTTGTCAGAGTCCCGATGTCTGTTGTAACGGCTTTGATTTTCTGCCGCGCACTCATTTGTTGGGGGAAGTGAGTGAGGCGAGTGGTTGTAGACAGTCACAGACGTTATTAAAATGGAAAAATGTCTTGGGTGATGTCTTCCTCAAAAATTTCAATATTTTCCTTCTATCTGTGAATATAGGAACAAAATTTGCTAATCTTGTTTCTTCTACTTGCTGGCGAGAGCTCCGCAGGCTATCTTTGCAGCCGCTTCACATTCTCTGGAGTGTTTGGCATACCTTTCTTCCGCCAACCACTATGCTTCTTGTAGCTTTACAATCGTATCTTGCGCCTCTCTAAGCTATCTTTTTAGCAACATCACGTTCCCTTCGGGACCTTGTGTTGTGAATGCTTTCATGGCCTTTCTCGCCAACTGTTGTCTTAGCTCCATGTTATTTTGGTACATCTCGGTGATGGATAGCTTCGCTTGTTTCAACTATTGATATGTCTCTTGATCATTTATACCCGCAACATCCATCCTCCTCGTTCTGCTCCCACTTTCTCGGTTGGTACCTTCCAAAGTCTCCAGGAAAACAACGCATATAAGTAATTGTTCAACGATCGGTTGTGCGTGAAATTCATGTGAGATTCACGTTTCCCTAGCTTCCTTGTTCTTCCTTAGTCTACCCCTTCTCTGAGGTATCTGTTGTTGGGGAGACATGGCTTCCACTTTCCTTCCTTCCTACGCAGTTCCTTCCACTCTAGGTTCTGCACGGTGTGATTTTGTCATTCCCGTGGGTAAAGGAAAAATCCCTCTTTTATCCTTGGGGATGCTTGTTGTGAGTGAGAATGGATACCAATCACTTTGGGGTTTGGGTATGGAAATTTTTTCACTTCATAGACCCTTATTTATGCTTTGAGAGGTTTCCATGGTGCGACCAGTATTTATCTTGTCTGCGATGGATCCGACGAATTCCCAAGATGGATAAATCGATGAACCTGGGCCTACGAGAAAACTTACAGACATTGACTGAATCTGATTTCATGAATAACATGGGTGCAGGACATTTGGGATTTATAACAAATCGGGAGAAAGGAGGAATTGTGCCAAGGAACAATGAATTCATGGCAAGTGGATGTTTCAAATCGAATTGCATATTTTCCATGCCACATCCCCATGTGAAAGGTACAGGCGATAAGGGCTGCAGGGCGTACATGATACGAACGCCGTGAGTTTTCATTCCCTTAGCCTTCATAATGAGATAATAATAGTTTCTACACTTGCCGAAGTGACTTAAATTAACTACTTGAATTTAACTTGGGCACATTGAGGTTACCTTTTAACAGGACCTGACTCTCTGGGAACAACATACTCATACCATTTACGTATGTTTCAACTCTGACATCCTTTCCCTCTTCCAAGGGCCAACATGTCACTTGCTGACTTTGACCCCTTCATTGTTATGTACCATAATTCACATGGTTGGACATATGGGACATAGCCCGATTGAAAACCGAATCTAACTGAAAGAAAAATGGCGACACTAACAGGATGTATGGGTTTCCCTTGGTTCTACCTTAGTTCTCCAACAAAACCATAGAAACCATCGACCCTTATGGAGACTAGAAGGAAAGTTTGCACATAGAGTGCACAATGCAGTCACACTTAAGATGGCTTATCAGTGACTACATGACCCATATGTCTACATTCGTTGAAGGGGTGGTACTCATGGGGATGTTTGGCATTTTTTCTACTTCATATATAATAAATCTATCATTCTACAATCATATTCATTCATTAATATTCATTCTACAATAACATAAAATAAATTAAATCTAACATATTCAACAATTTATTTATTTATTCAACGTTAAGCATAGAAAATCATAAAGGAAAACATTCCACACATTGACACAATATTTTACCATGGTTCACCCCCCTAGGCTACGACCATAAAGATTTGTCTTCTTTATTATTCATCTTCAAGTTCCTGTGCTACGCATATTAGATAATAAGTTGGTAATGGTGATATTGACCATTGTCACACCAAGATCCATAGATGGCAACCTGACCGTCAGTTACAATCCATACAACTCAATATGATCTCTACAAATCTCAACCAAAAAACACTTATCAAAGATAAAATCAAAAATCAAAAATATTCTATAAGATACTTCTCTTCCACACAATACATGATCCCCTATCTACCTCATACATCATATATTTATACTACAAAAGTGGGTAAAAACCATTTACATCATAACTCAAAACCCTAACCCTAAGTGGATTAGGTTTGTCCACTTTAAAATCGCTTGTGCACAAATAGTCTTCAATCCAATTGTTTCTTTCTTTGAATCTTATTTTCTTTTCTCTTATTTTCCTTCATTCCTGATGTGTGTTTATTCTTTGGTCCATTCCTTAACTTCCTGCATCGTTTGTTGTGTTCTTCTTTATTCCTCAAAATTTTCTCCCAAAATAGTTTACTCCAACATGCCCCCAACACTTATGATCCAGGTGGATATCGGTGGCCACCCACCTTTTCCAAATGGCTCAAAACGGCTTTCTGGCAATTTTGGCAATTTACTATTTTTAGTAGGTTTTAACTTCCAGGGCCATTTTGAGGGCCCAAATGAAGTTTTTTCGAGATATAGGTTCTCAAT
>SNQJ01S0016494.1:194522-211979 GCA_010110895.2 Picea sitchensis
ACATTTCTCTAATTAATAGAAATCGTGTATTACTGTATATCTGTGTTTATGGTTGCATCTCTGATATCTCTGTGCATTTATTTATTATATCTCCGCTCTCATTTCGTGCTGAAAATAATCCGGATCAACTTACCTATGGCTCATCCTGAGCAACTAAGGAAGTGTTTTCCTCCTGCACTGACTTCTTCAATGTATGATATATTTCTGCCAGTGCTTGTACCTATGCTTCTGCCTACACACTCCTTTCTATAATGTTATCTAACAACTATGATGTAATGTGCTCGTTTAGCACTTCTACACTCACCAAGTGTAGCTTTTCTAGTCTTCCCTTTGTTGTTTCCAACTCCATGATCATTATTTCTTCCCCTTCCTCCAATGGATCCAACTGAGCCTGCCTTAATTTATTCTTCGTCTGAATTGAATTTAGCTCTATCTACAATTTTTTCATCTCTTGCGCACTCTTCATCCTATCTTATATGGCCATATTTTTTTTTCTATTCTTCAATTCCTAGACTCCAGTTTTTATGTTTCCCTCCTTCTAGTCTAGTTCTTGAATATTCACATCTTCCTACAGTTTTTTCCACATTAGCATTGTATTGTTGTACATTTCTTCCATTATGTTAATCTCCCCTTCAATATTTTCTGTGTATTCTACATCATGTTCTTCCCTTTGTGCTTTGATATCTGGTGGAGTGTTAGGGATCACCTTCTCTGCTGGGTATGTGATTTCTTGTCTGTATCTTTCCATACCCTACACTATATTTTGGATCTTATCTTTTCTTCTTAACTCCTTTGCTAATGCACTCTCTAGGATAGTTTGAAAGAATTCCTCAAGCCTTTGTTCTAGTTTCTCTGTGCATTATGTTTCTTCATCCTTATCATGTTGCACTTGGTTGTATGTCCAATATCTCTCTTACTTCCCTCGTTGTCTCTAATCTCATCGCATCTTTCTTAGCTCTTGAATGAATTTCATTCACGACACTTATCTGAAGATTTTATAATTCCTTGGTTGGAATCTTGGACAACACCAAGTCTAACTTCTATATATCTTTTAAGGGATTTTGCGTTGTGTCCTCGTCAATATGTATCATACTTTGGTTGATTTGAAAAGTCTCACTTCCCATTGTTTTTGGTTTTACTATCTCCTTTTTTTCATGAGTCATCTCTTGCTATGTTGTTCCCTTTTGTTGTGCTACATTGATCTATAGGATCTCTAGGAATTATTTAACCTCCATCAATTCTTCTCTTTGTGACTCTGCAACATATAAGTATTATTCTCCTCAATGCTATACTTTTTCTCCCACAATTTCTACATCATCCTCAATTATTGTGGGCTCAGGGGCCTTCTTTTTCACCTTCATATTCTTATGATGTTCTTCTATCTTCATCACTGATTTTCTCTTTGTGTTGTCTCTTTATGTATGGGGTTCATCACCTCTGGTAGGTCTCAACTTCTTGTCAGTTGGATAGGGATGTTATCCTTTTTATGAGCTTCCTCATTTGTTCATTTTGTGCACTCAGTTCCTAGTACTAGTGCCCTAGGTATTGTTTCCTTCTTCCTTGGATTATTTAGTGTCTCCCTACTTTCTGTTGGTTGACTACGCTCTGATGATTTCCTGGTATTTGTTGTTAGAGTAATTGATTATCTAGTTTTTTCTTGTTCTTTATCCTTTGTTCATTTATTGATAGCCACCGATACCTTCCACTGATCTGGTCATTTCCCTATCACCCATTGTACTTCTTCTGATGTGACACGGTACTGCATGTTCAGCCATTTCTTCTCGGGGTCTATCTTTGATTGTATCCACATGTTGTGCCTAGATGCTTTGAAATTTTTTTTCCCTTTATTCTCCTTCACCACTTCTCGTGACATCCTCCATGTGGCTATTAGCTTATCCTACATATCCACAAGATAAATGCCAAAAATGTTGGTATTATCTTTCCTCTACTTTGGATCTATATTGTTCCACATGCCCATATACCTTGTTGCGCGACACTTTCCTCTATTGTTCAGGAAGGATGAGTATTTTAGTTCTTCCGATGGCATTATGGCTATCAAAATAACTAGAGAATAATAATGGAACTATGTCCCAAAATCTTGCACATCTCTGCAATTATCCAAAAATAGGTTGAAAAAAT
Organism: Picea sitchensis; assembly: GCA_010110895.2. NCBI lineage: Eukaryota > Viridiplantae > Streptophyta > Pinopsida > Pinales > Pinaceae > Picea > Picea sitchensis. The sequence goes on from SNQJ01S0016494.1 coordinate 196,662, forward strand.
ATGGTACCCATCTAGGTATTGTCCCCTTTGTGCATGGTGTGGTTGTTGCTGCTACTCCTGTTGGTGCTTCCTCCTTACAAAATTTGCTTAATAACTTGCAAGCCATCAACTTTGTTAGGAATCTTGTGGTTGGGTCATTTATGTTTTTTATAATCATGCATCCACTTCCCCTGTCAATGCCAAATTGGGATTTTACTTCCTCTGCAATTTTCTTTTCCTTAGTTTTATCATCTAAATATTGTTGAGGCTTCACTCCAACTATTGGAAGCCCTATAATATTTGCAATTAGGTCTACATCAATTGGGACAGGTCTGCCCATCCATAAAAATCCTCCATGTACTCTCTCTAGTAGTTGTTTGACACAGGCATTGACATCCTCCCCCCTACAAAAGTGTGGTATTTATAATAAATTCATGATGCCATATTTATAAATCCATGTAATCCACTATTTAGGTTATAATATCAAAATTCTTGTCATAGTTACCCCTTTTTCCTCCATATAAAGTTCCTGCACAAGCTCAAGAAACTTAGTCACATCTGTGACATTCTGATCGATGCATTTCAGTTTGGGAACAAACCCCATCATGTCTTCTACAACTATTACCGACTCTGGAATTTGGGGCAATGAAAAATAAATATTCTTATGTGTGCACACTACTCATATCATTGGCTATGTTTTCTTCTTTGATGGAATTGCTATTTCTATTTCTTCATTTGTGTCTTGATCTTCATCACTATCCTTTTTTATCGATATATCTTCAAATTCCAAAGGTTGTTCTGTGCTCACTTTCTATGTTGCCTTGGGTTCATCCAATTTTCTCTTCTTGCTATCTTCTTCATTATGTTTTTCCTGTGTGTGCACCTTCCTTGGTTTTTCTGCGTTAGGGTTTCCTTCTGTGTTAGGGTTTCAACCTTCTTCCACCCAATTGACCTCCATTACTTCTTCCTCTAGGTTTTTCTCCTCGACCAATGTTGGGATAATCAACTCACTCTCTATCAACGAGATTGTTACACATGATTTTGGTCACTACGGTGATGTCTATACAAGTGATGTGTTCAGGCTCCCACAAGAACCTTTTGCCTGAGAAAAGTGATTGTTGTCTTCTTCCAAAAACACATTTTTAAGATGAGTTCACAGGATTCCTATGTTACAGGGTGCGATAATCCCTCATTCTTGCAGGCCACCCACACTTAGGGTGTGAAATGTTTGCAGTATGCTCCATAGATAGGGTGCGAACATGTTTTTAAGCTTGGAAAGGAGAAGAGGCCACAAAGGTTCTAGAAAGGGATCTTCTAGAAAATGAGTTGGCATTCGCATGGTTGGCATCCTACTGACTTCTCAGATTTGGTGGGATCATCCTCATCCATGTAATTATCTCTCCTTATCCTATATATTGAAAGGTTTCTCATGGAAACGGTTAAGCAAGATTGAATGAAGAATTGGTGAAAGAATTGTGTGAAGAACCCTGCTTCGACAGAAGCTTGAAGACTCTATTTGGTCTATCAAGAGGTATTGGATCTTCTTCATGTAAGTGCAGAGAAAGTGTGTGTGTTGGAACCAAGGGTCACTGAAAGGAATCTTGCGACCTCAAGGCGATCAGGTTGTATCTTCTACTTTCATTTAATATAATGCAGCGACATGTCCCTTTTCCATAAAATCACTCTTACTTTATAGCATAACTCCTTGATCATATGCATAGGTTGACATTGAATATACTTTGCTATCTTCACTTTGGTTGGTTTTTGTTGTCTTGGACCTAACTTCACAAGAGCACCAGATAAAAGAGAGAATAATAGAGACCTAAGGAAGCGATATAAAGGTATGTCACTCATTCCTTCTTATTAGTAGATTCAATGACTACAAGTTAGGGAAAGAGTCATGTCATGTCCTGTTTTGTTCTGGATCCAAGTGGATTTAGGGAGATCTGTTAGTGTCCGCACCTACCGATTTGTCTGATAACAAAATTGGTGACTCCACTAGGGATACAACCCATTTTTGGTGGCTTTTTCTTGGCCATTTTCTCTTAACCTACCATTTTTCATTCCCATCAATATCTGAGTCTTGAGGAGACCCTTATAGACTCCCTGGATCTAGAAGTTCCCTCAGACGTTTTTTATTTTTTCCAAAATTTGATTGATTACATACCTTCTTGCATTGCACCCTTCTGTAGCCTGCGAGAACCACTAAAACTTGCACCCTATTGTTCAGTTTAGTGTGAACTTCTCTCATTCTGCCTATGTCTAGCCTACGAGAATCCTTTATTCTCGCACTGTACATCACTTCCATTCTGCGAACCCACTTGCAAAAATTTTGGATTAAGTCTTTTATGTCCTCATATGCCCAGATTTGTTTGTCTGTCTAGGAAGAACTTCTCTGACCAATGATTGAATGTTTCTTGACTTCAAATCTCGTGAATGATTAGTTTCTGGAAATCGAAATCTCTTCTTGATCATGTTTTCTCAATTTTTACCTCTTGACCTTTTCACAAGAAGGGTATAATCTCTGGTTTTGAAATCTGAGTGCTTGTTTGGTTGGGAGCCTTTGATTGGTTTAAAAGTTGAGATCAATTGTTCTTTTCAATTGATTTTTACTTGGAAAATTGTTACCCATGTGCATTTGAAGATACTGGTCTTGTTAGTTTGTTGTTTTTGTCTTCATTGAAATATTTGTTTGGGTGTTTGTTGTGTATTTCTTTTTCATTGGTTGCTTGTTTTTTATTAGTTCCACCCCTGTTGTTTTGTTTCTAATAAAAATTAAAGACATTTTCTTTTTTAAGCAACTTTTTTCGAAAATATTGGCTTTCAAGTACTGAAAAAGAATGAATAGGGAATTTGCATTGTACATGGTTGTTTGATATTACATTTCAAAGAAAATCATACATCGTAGTTTGTATTGTTCCAGAAAACTCTTATTTACCTCCTGTAGATAGGATTCATCGAACAAAAAAATTGTATCATTCATTCCTATTTATGCATTTTTGGGTTAGAGTCTCACACAACATCAGTTTCATTTCTGTCTAATTTTGAGTAACAACAACCTTTAATAATATTCCACAATTTTAAAATCCAAATCATAACTTTTTCTAGGACTCTTTTACACCAACATTAGCTAGGATAGATCTTTGGAATAGGTAGTGAGACACACTCTTGAAAGCACAAAACACATAATAGTATCTTTTGATAAGGAGTGTCAAATTCCATTTGTAGCATTTTGTCCTGGGAAGCCCTTCTCACACAAGGGTCAAACCTGAGGTCGCATTGAGATTAACAAAGTTACTCACCCTTCTTTGTTGATATCGGTGTAGAGATTGCAAGTATTACGGGGGTCACTTGAAGGTATACCCACAATGATGAGTGGAAGCCTCTCAAGCTGATTTCCAGCTAGATACCTTGCCCTTGCTTGTGGATCACGACTGTTCCCCCATGCATTATTTTTGTTGGTGGAAACCTTAGTAGCTTACCTTATTAGGGTCTTACACAAGGTGACTGTGAAGGGGCAAGTCTTCACGGTACCTAGAATCGACGTTGGCCAAACTCACTCGGGCTCCTTGGAGGGTATACCCAAGATTATGTGTGGGAGCTTGCACCAGGGTGTAAGTCCATTAAGAAGGTCGTGAAAGTAAATTTTCCACCCTATCCCATCCCCTTCTTGTCTCGTCATCGCGATGTTGGATTTCATCAACAACTAGTGACTTCGAAATTGGAAGGTCTTGTTTGCTTGGTTTTTCTTCCTAGATTTTACTAGTGCATGTTGTTTGTTTACCCAAGTTGGCCATAGAATTTCTTTCGTAAGTTTCTAACTCGATCACAATTGACCCTCCATACCATTCATGTAGGATGTAAGGCTTACCCCCAGAAGATATGGGAGGTTCTCAACCCTTTCCTACCAACTCACGAGAGGGCTCTCTTCAACATAGTGAAGTCTAAGATGTTGCCACTCCACAAGTGGAAAGAACTAACTCTCTAGAATGGTTCTGAATTACCAATTCTTGAGAGGACTTTCGACTTCCTCCCGACTCCAGGAGACGTATTGTGCGAGTAAATTCTTCCGGAGATTTAGTTGTTCAGTCTTCTGGATCACCAACCGAACCTTTCATAGGACCTGAGGGTCAACATCCTTTTTGGACTACTGGCATTTTTAGACACAATCTCTTTGGCTCAGGAGCAGGCGTTGATATCACTGTCACACCCGAGTGGCTCGAAACATATGATCCAGATGTAGTACATTTTACTATTGCCTATTATTTTCCTGGTTCAGAGCTCCACCAGCTGACCACATCTTGACTATCCCTCTACAAATGGTCCATTACACAATGGTCCCAGATACTATGAGTCCTCACAATGGGATTACTGCGGCTAGCCAAGCCTCCATTGGCACACTTATTTTACCCATATTCACCCCGACACTTCCACCCAGATATCATGCGTTGAATGCTTCTATTCTCACTCCTACACAAATCACATCTGGGACTCCTGGTGATTCCACACCTTTTGAGACCCATCTTGTCGATTTCATTCTGACACTTCCTCAACCCCCTTTCAGAGGACCTCTTCCATCCTCTATCTGAGGCACTGATCCTAGTGGCACCATCCCATCCTTCACAACTAATTACCAAATTTTTGTTGGTGGAAAATTTCACCAAGGAGGCCAAACTCAACCCCCTTTTGCAGGACAAATCCCAATTGGGACGCAACCCCTTATTAGGGGGAAACCCCCACCAACCCCACCCTATGGACAAAACATACCTCCATCCTTGGCCCAGTATTGGAATTATCTTATACAACATAATCCTCAAATGACTAGGGGGCAACAACCTCAAGCTAACTCCATCATACCCCCTAGTACAGGCCAACCATATCTAGGCATGTCTAATCCTATTTGGGGCCTGAACACTCAACCCCACTCCCATGTTCAAGGGTACAACCCTACGAATTACTTGCCTCCACACCAACATCTGAATCTACCCAGATCTTCACATTATATGCAGACTTCTTATGGTTCCACTGGTTTACCAACGAGACTCCCTCCCCAAAGTCACCAGTATCTGCATGTGAATAGACAATTACCTTTCTTAGCCACTCTGGACCTCCTCAATCTGTCGAGGATTTTAAATGATCCGATCTGTCACTCTCCTTACTGGCCCACCATATCGACCAAACTACCATCCGACATTGCTAAATTCGATGGTAAATCGAGAGAGGACCCGAACAATCATGTAATGACTTTTCACCTTTGGTGCTCATCCAACTCCTTGATGGATGACTCTATTCGTTTATGCCTTTTTCAGAGAACCCTCATAGGTTCTTCCGCGAAGTGGTATATCAAATTACCACAAGGCTTCTTCACCAACTTCAACACCCTCACTATGGCTTTCCTCACCCACTACCAGTTACCGATTCACTAGGAAATGAGAACCGATATTTTGAGTTCTTTAAAACAAACCAAAGCCACTCATATCTTTGATCACATTCATGAGTGGTGGCAGAGACGACGTCTCATCAAACTCGAACTTCCCGATTAGTTGCTGGTAGAATGGTTCACAAAATCATTCGTGAATAACATTGCTCGTGACAACACCATGGGTGGAGTTGTCACAGAAGAACAGGCAATCAATCGTGCTCAATACCTCGACCTCATTTATTCACAAACGAGGACTCTTTATAACTTACTCCCTAACACACCTCATCCTTATACTTCTACTACTTCAACCACTCCTATTGCTTCTCATGCAGCTGACGGTGTGATTGGCACCTTCCATGCCCAACCTCATTCCATCCAAACCCCTAGAAACAACCCAAAATCCATTTCTTCTAATGTTCAAAATGATCACTCTCTTATCCCTCCCACCGACAAGATTTTAGAGGTAAATTATGTTCAATCTACCCCCACCAGCAAAAATAAATCCAAAAAAGGAAAGGGTAAGACCCAGGAGGATAAAAATAATCCACAAACTGAGAAAACCAAAACACCACCTGTTGACGATAGGGATAATCGCAAACCCCAATGCCCTTGTCTTATCTGTGGTGATGATCACTACACTAAGTATTTTCCACAATGAGCCGAGGTTACTAAGTTCCTTCAAGGGACCACGAAACCCCCCACTCCAGCCGTGTTGTCACAACCCTTCCCTTCTCAACAATAGGCCCATGGTCATTCATGACCAACCTTCCCCATCCAATACATCCTATGTCTTAATGTGTACAGGTGATTCAAAGAAGAATGACATTACACTTACCACTCAAGCCAAATATTATCCTTCCTCCAAGGAAAAGGTTGATGCAATACCTCCTTCGTTGTTCCAACCATCTCCCATGACTAAACCTACCAATGGTCCTCTTCGTCTCGAACGACCGAGCCTAGATATAGTTCTTCTCCCTCCTCTAAAGGGTTTTTTTTCGAAAATTGGCTTTCAATCCCCATGCACGTGTTGCCCATAACTACAGTATTGTTAAAGATCTGGCCCAAGCACCATCCACAATGTCAGCCCTCGAAGTCCTTCAGAGTTTTCCTATACAATGGAAGGCACTGTTGAAAGCTATTGGTGGAATTAACCCCACAGATATGAATTTAATAATTTTTTACTTGGAAGATCACATTCCAAGGTTACCCCCTCAACTCGCATTCCAAATACAAGTTATTGTCTCCGACAAAAACATTTGTAGAACGGTTATTGATGAGGGTGCATCGACTTGTGTCATGTCTATTACCTGCTTGAAAGCCATCGGCTCTCCTCCTTTGACTGAATCCCACAACACAATCAAAGCCTTCAATGTCTCTAGTTTTAAGCCTTATGGTGTCCTCCCTTCATTGCCTATTACGTTAGAAGGAAAAATGTTCCAAGTTGAAGTGGAGGTCTTTGATGCTCCTCTCGATTACAACCTTCTACTTGGTCGTAGCTAGATTGATTCCATGCGTGCAGTTGTGTTGACTATTTTCCATGTCATGCATTTCCCACATTAAGGAAAAGTAGTTACCATCAACTAATTGGCCTTCTTTCACTCCTATGCACATACCGGCAATGTGTCATTCATTGCAAACCCCCCCCCTGGATACAAGAATGTTGGTGTAGGTATTCTTAAAGATTCCTCGTCAATGGGTACCTTCCCCATCCCACCATCTGATGTTCCACATCTGTTTGTCACCTCGATCAACATGATCTCCACCTCTATTCACGAAACCCATGCGTCTTATGACCCATGGATGGTACCCAACCCCGACGATCATCTTCATTATGGAAACGAAATGCCTTTGAGTTCGGTCAAATCTGATTATCAAGCCATTCAATTGGCAACCCCTTCTACCCCCTCTCTTGGTGATTTATCTCCAGATCCATTCCGTGTCATTTTTCCCACGGATGAGATGATTATGTCTGTTATGTCCATGGAAGACACCCCTTGGGATGATGGACATCATCATTCCATCCTCTTCCTGGAACAACACACCTTCGAGGGTTACCAACAGATCTCAACCCCGTCGACCATTGTCGTCATTTCTACCATTCTCGAGTCTACACATGATATTTTCTACGAAGGGAACTTAAGTAATATCTCACCCACCATCCCCCACAACATATCCATAAAACCTGGAATTGTCGAAAATGTGCATATCGAAGTTTCGTGTTCCCATGATGAAGTTGTCAACTACAAGTCTCTTTTCTAAGAATTTCATGACGTCTTCACATGGAGCTATGAAGAAATGTCGGGTATTGACCCCGACATTGTGATACATGATATTAAAACATACCCTGACGCTAAACCCATCCGGCAATGACTTTGTCCAGTCCACCCACGTAAAGCGGCCACTATCAAACTTAAAGCTGAGAAACTCCTCAAAGCTGGATTTATTTACCATGTGGCTCTAACTGACTGGGTTTCCAATCTTGTACCGATCGACAAGAAACACGGCACAATCTGTGTGTGTGTTGATTATAGGGACATTAACAAAGCTTGTCCTAAAGACAACTTTCCTACCCCCTTCATTGACCAGATCATCGACGATTGCGCCGGGAGTGAAATCTTCTCTCTAATGGATGGTTTCTCTAGATATAATCAAATCAATATCATTCCCTTGGACCAACACAAGACCGCTTTTATTTGTCCTTGAGGCACTTTCATCTATCGGAAACTTCCATTCGGTTTAAAGAATGTCGACGCAACTTTTCAGCATGCTATGTCTTACGCCTTCCATGATATAAAAAACATTGTGCATCCATATCTCAATGACTTACCCACTCATTCCATGTGTCGTGTAGATCATCCAATACACCTCCACACCATTTTCCTTCGATGTCAGTTTTACCATATATGCTTGAATCCCCACAAATGTGTTTTCTGCTTAGAATATGGCCAAGTTCTAGGCTTTATTGTTTCACATCAAGGGATCAGGGTAGATCCTTTGAAGGTCGAGGCTATTCTTAATCTCCCTCCTCCTTCCTCACTTCACCAGTTACAAAGTTTGCAAGGGAAGGAAAACTTTCTCCATCATTTCATCCCAAACTATGTTGATCTAACTCTTGGATTTACGCGACTGCTCAAGAAAGGTTCTGAGTTCATATGGGATACCACCAACAACAAAGATTTTGAAGCTTTGAAACTGTCTTTGACACGTACCCCACTAATCTCCCCACCTGATTACAGTCGGGATTATTTCCTTTACCTCACAGCCTCGGACTATACCATCACTATGGTTCTCATCCAGGAGGATGATTCTCATGATGAACATGTCATTTATTACTTGAGTGGAAGTCTCACGACTACCGAAACCAAGTATTTACATGTTAAAAAACTAGCCTTGGCAACCGTCCAAGTTCTTAAATGTTTCCGGCACTATATCCTCTCGCGCAAGACTACGGTAATTTCTAACTGCAACCCTATGCAGCACATTCTTACATGCCAATTGCTAGGGGGAAAATAATCCAAATGGATCGTAATACTCCAGGATTTTGACTTAGAATTCGAGCGTGCTAAGTCCAAGAAATCCTTGGTGTTTGTTGAGTTGATATGTGACCTTCCCTGCTCTGAGACGAAAAATGTAGCAGTTGATTCATTACCCGATGAATCCCTTTTCCTGATTAGTTCCGATGACCTTTGGTACAGAGATATCATCATATATATCTAGACCCAAACTTTCTAGCCCAATTTGTCTAGCACTGACCACCATCGAATACATTACCAAGCCCATCAGTATATTATCCTCGATGATACTCTTTATCATCGTGGGATTGACTCCATTTTTCGATGCTGCCTCACATTTGATGCAGCCAAGAAATCCCTCAATGACTGCCATTCTGGAGCCTGTGGTGGTCACATGTCTCGGTATGCTACTACCTCGAAGATCTTACGAGCACGATATTTTTGGCCTTCTTTATTCAACGATTGTATAATTGTCATCCAAAAATTCCATGCTTGCCAAACCTACAACAATTAAATACGATCACACCCTGCTCGTCTACACCCTGTGGTCTCTGTTGGTCCTTTTGTGAAATGAGGTATCAATTTCATGACATGTCACCCTCACTCAACAAGGGGGCATGGATACATTATTATAGCCATATATTATTTTACAAAATGGGTCGAGGCGATGCCAACATTCAACAATACCGAAAGGAGTGTAGCATTATTCATATTCAATCACATCACTTCTCGTTTTGGTGTTCCTCAGGCTATCGTTACTGATTACGGTAGCCACTTTAGAAAATTCGCGATGTATGAATGCACTGAAAAGTTGGGTCTTCGCCATGAAAACTCAACACCCTATTACCCACAAGCCAATGATCAATTTGAAGCAACAAAAAAGTTCCTCATTACCATGCTTCGACGAATGATAGGGATTCACAAAACGAGTTGACACACGATCTTGTTTTCAGCATTGTGGGCTTACCGGGCATCCGTTAAGTCTGCTACCAAGTTTACACCATTCCAGTTAGTTTATGGTCTAGAAGCCATCTTGCTGAATGAATGTGAGATACCCTCCCTAAAGCTAGTCGTAAAAATTCTCCCAAACACTGCTGTCGAAGAAGAACATTTGTTGTATCTCATGCAATTAGATGAAACCCATCATGATGCCACCCTAGTTATAGAAGCCTAGAAGAAACGCGTCAAAGCCCAATACGACAAACATGTCAGGCCACGTGTTTTCTTTGAAGGTGATCTGGTTCTCTTTTATGAACAAGATCGAGATATGCTAGGAGCCGAAACATTTGAAGCTATGTGGAAAGGTCCTTATATCGTCAGGCAAGTTTTGGAGAAAGGAGATTACGAGTTGGTAGACTACGATGGTATCCCTTTGAGTGAACCAAAAAATGTGTTATACTTAAAGAAGTACTATGCCTAATACCACCTGTGCATAAGTGATTGTATTTTATTGTATCATACTTTTTGTGTGTTACTGTAGTATTATTTTTTATTATTTGGTCTCTGCCCCCAACCGCTTATGTTACATTGTGCTTGGTTTCCAGATGTCAAAGTCTTTTCTACCCCACATTGGCTTCGCCGATGGCACTAGATGTAGTACTCAGAACCTTACTTATGCTACATGGGCAATTTACACACCTACAAATGAACTTATCAGTCTGCGAGGTGTGTGCCTTGGTCGTGCGACCAATAATATTGCAAAATATAGCACTGTCGTTGAATTGTTGATTGACGAGATTTTTCTTGGTATCCGCCACCTAGTTATACGACTTGATTCGCAGCTAGTAGTACTACAACTAAGTAATGTTTATGCTATTCAAAGTCCTACTTTATTATGGGTATATTTAGGAATTCGCCTCTTGGAACGTTATTTTGATTATATTGAGTATCAACACATTTCTAGATGTCTAAATATATTGATTGATGCTTTAGCTAACTATGTGTTAGACAAACATTTGGGACATTTATAAACCATTCACACATTACATGTATATCACATCACAAGACAAGCTGGTAGAATTTGTATATATGTATATAACGATCAAAATTTTTTACAAATTTTTTATGTCCAAGGACCAAAATCTCAAAAATATGAAGCCCGTGGCTTCTACAAAATAACATCATGGATGATGCTCACGATAACACACAACTACTTTGGCTACCCTACGAAGAAGTCAACTAATAGAATTGGACACACCCACAGTATGGCACTGGTAACGTCTAGGGATCTCCTCAATAGCCATATCTGGGATGTCAGCGGTCAACCCCTCCAAGTTCTACTCCACTGCCTCATAGTCTTTGGCATCCCATCTCGCCACTGGAGCTGCCTCTCCTTGTTGTTGAATAGGAGACGTTCATGGAGGTCGATATGGCCCCACATTTGTGTCATCAAAAAGATATTTTTTGATTAGTTCTTGGATAAAAAAAAAACATTTCATATGATAAAAATTAGAAAAACATTTAAAAAGAATAAAATGTGTACTTCTTACCTAGATCACCCCACTGAGCATCCTCAACTAGGGACAAATTTGGATCCCATCGAAAATCAAAACCAGCATATGCGTAGTCGTCAATCATTAGCATATGGGGCCTTAACAAGTCAAAAAATGAATCATTGTACTTGATTATAGGCCAAGCTATGTGTCGAGCCATGAGGTTGCACCACCTCGGCATCCTCGGATCCTGTGGGCCCGGAAAACCCCAATCAACCTGTAATCGCAGTAGTGGGACCCTCTCGAGGAAAAAGGACACCAAAAGTGATCCTTACCCAAACTGCTTCAATTTACCCCTTCTGCACTTCGTCAATTTCCTCTTCATACTGCGGAGAACTGCATCTGACCAGTTGAAAAATTGAGGCTCTGTGCACTCTATGGCATATTGGAAGTAGCTCTGGAGAACCATGTGTGGAGATGCACTCCTGACCATGCATGCTATAGTGAAAAATATGGTTCACAGGGTCAAGTCTGGGACCCCCCAAATAGAAACCTTACCCTTTCTTCTTTCTGCCTCAAGAACACAATACTGGTGACAATATTCACTCATAGGGAGTCTGCCGCCTCGGCCACCGGTCAAGCTAGCATGGTGTCCATGCCATGATAACCCCGTTAGAAAATAGATATCCTCGATATCTAGGGTCATCCTATGGACTCCCGCATGAAATAATTGTTGGTCCACATCCCACATGTGGACCAGGTATTCCAACAATATGAGTTGGGCTCTCATGCCCGGAATCCGAAAGAATTTCAATAGCCCACAATCCCGAAGGGAAGTGACTGTACCCAGGTCATTCCCGACAATAGCATCATCTTCCTCATGTTCTCTTTCTTGCCACTCTCGCATTGTGATGGTAAAACACCTACACAAGAGCCATGAGAGAAGAGTCAACAACTTCTTTAAAACTTTTGCATAATTTTTATTGAGCACAATTTAACCTTAAAATCCATGTTTTGGCCCTCGCAGGTGAGCCTTTGGTACAGTGCGAGATTCTCGCAGGTTCCCTAAAGGCCATATGTGAGAATCTTAGATTCTTGCAGGTCCCGTAAGGCCCACCTGCAAGAATTCTCGAGCGCATGGTGTGACCCTAAAATGGATTTAAAACCCTAAAAATTGCCAATAAAAACCAAAACTAAACCATGGAAAAGTTGAAGGATCAAGAGCTTACCTCGTTGGCTGAAACGGTTAGTCAAATGATCGTTGGTGCCTCCCGCAATCGAGCAAAGAAATTTGGGGGAAAATGAGGTGTGTTGGGAAAGTTTTTGGCAAAATCACAATGAAATGGTAGAAATCCCTTTTTACCCATATTTATTCACTTTTTACTATTTTTTATTGATTTTTTATATTATTTTTATTGTTTTGCTTATAAAACCTAATGTCCTAATAGCCTTGTGAGTATGGTTTTCCGTAGATATGGTAACGTCGAAGTCCAAATGAGAGGGTACGGGTATTTTTTCTTTGTGTCACATGTACAATTGTTTTTTTAGAGTTTTTGTAGGAAAAACCTCGAGCTTAGTCTTCATTCGTTCTCGTGCTCGAAAATATATGAGAATGTAACTGAGTATACTTTTTTTCATATTTTTCGTACTCATTATGGTAACATGAAAACGACGAACCTAAGGGATCATCCTTTAAGCTCTTTTCACGCTCCATAAAAACGAAAAGATTGTTGAGCGATCTTGTTCTCTTCACGCTTGTTAAAGTATCTGAAGAAAATGTTCGACGAGCAATAGTTTATCACTTTTTCGGTCTCGTCGAACTTATTTATGAAAAAGGAACTGGGATAGTTCTCTTTAAGTGTTTTTCAGACTCTCAAAACATGAAAAACTCCCAAGTTTTCTATCCTTGGACTCGTTAAACAAACAACGATAGACCCGTAACGGGACCGAACCACTCCTTCTTAGGGTTCGTTAAATATACTACGGGGGTCTCATCCAAAGGATGAGATTACATAAACAAGCATATGTTATCCTCCCCAAGCTTGCATAAAAATAAATAGGTACTCACCAGAAATGGTGGGGGGAATTTTGGGAAAGGGATGTGTTTTTGTATTCATATTAATGGCAGTAAGCGTCGCTCGTGAGCATGACACCCCCTATTCGTCATTTGAATCTGGGTTGGGAAATTCATTTGTCTCTCATTCAACTTGTTACAAGGTCATATCTTGGGTCGTCTTTGAGTCAGTGATGACAAGTCCTTGGTCGTGTCATTCATATGTTGAAGAGAAGTTCAAATGAGCCCTCTATTGTGTCGGCCATCTGCAGTTGTCCATTCTTACTATGTCGGCCTTCCCTGTGTCTGTTTCAACTCGTATTCATACTTCGTCTCATCCTCAAAATCTGTTACTTATTTCGTGTCATTGATGGGGGATACATCAAGGCCCTCCTGTGACGAGTCTTGTTCCATCGACTCCAACTCATTATCAGAAAATGAGACCTAGAAATCATTTAGTACCTTGGAACCTGCATGCCTTAATGGCAGGTCTCTTCATTGTCGACAGGGGTTTAACATCGTTGACTTCAACTCATTCATTCGCATTCGTTCAGATTGTACTTTGGTACCTTGGGATTCATTGACATCAGTGGTGATTTCCCTCACACTTGTTAACAGTTTTCATCAATGACCGGTAATCAACTGGTTTCTACCATGTTCGACTTCAGCACATGTAATCGCATGGCTAGATTCATACTTTCCGGTGACGGGATTGAATACCCTGGGTCTCATCTTTTTTATCCAGGTTGCGATGGAGTATGTATGATTTGTATCGGCACATAGATCCACTTTGTATGTCATGTGGCTATGTCATCCTAATAATCCTTTTTGCATAGATCCACAGTGCATTCCTGGTGGCTATGTAGCATTTTGATGGCATGGATCCACAGTGTATGATTGGTGGCCATGACCCACGATTCCATTCATTTGTGATCTGAGCATGGGAATGCCTACCTCAGCACTAGTATTATATTCTATAGATGCTTGATTGTTTACAGGTTTCCGATTAGGTGAGGTCCTTGTTTTTGACACACACACACAATTTACAAAGTATTTCGGTTGTGTAATGCCCGTATTTTACTAAGGGTCATTAAGTTTTCTAAACATTTTAAGAAAGTAAACTGAAACAAAACTTCATAACATAATATTGACTTTTATAACAACAACTTCAGTAACTAAATTTATCAATAAATACTAAATAATGTATAGTATGAAATAAATACATAACTTAACAAGTACCTGGATCTGATGCTAAATTTGGTTGCCTCTTTGCTTTGCTGTTGCCTTTCTGCTCCCTACTACATAGATCAACCCTGCCACAAACAGGAAAATAACTGCCCAAAACTACTGTCCTCCCTGCCAACTAGGAAAACTACCTAGCTCCAGGATATCTACGGATATCCTGGCCCTCCGTGCCCAAAACCTCCAGCAACTCGGTGCCTCCCCTGATCAAAAGCCACAGTCCAGAACACTCTGTTCCCTTGCTCCCAGCAAGACAATAGTCCACAAAGAATACAATAGGCTCACAACCAATACCACAGTGCACAGCAAATACCACATTGCATAGAAATTCTGCTCACTGCACAATGCAATGGCTCTCGGCCAATACAACTGGCTCAGCAATACAGTCTGCATCATCCATCCCCGCCGAATGGTGCGCCCATCCCCCTCTTCCCGTCCCTTATTCCTCCCTGCCGACTAACACAATTACTACACAACCTCCCTCCATCCTCCATCCTGCGTCCCCCTTTAATATTTTATCGTCTCGGGATTTCTAGGCTATCCCGCTCTGCATACGCCACCCCCTGGGCATACACAACTCTTATTATATCTTTTCTTTTTGATCTCTTAAATTTATGTCACAGGTCATTAAATGTGATCTTCAGTCAGATTATTATTACTTAGTTAATCCTCAATTAT
>SNQJ01S0016494.1:211989-225766 GCA_010110895.2 Picea sitchensis
TCACAGGTCATTAAATGTGATCTTCAGTCAGATTATTATTACTTAGTTAATCCTCAATTATTCTTTAATTAACTCTTACTTAATAATCTTAATCATTTATCAATTTAGGGTCATTACAGGTTGTCCCAAATTCTAGCCTCATACTTTGGGGAGCATTCTATTACACATGATTTTTGTCACTCTGGTGATGTCTCTACAAGTGATGTGTTGATGCTCCCACAAGAACTTTTTGCTTGAGAAAACTGACTTCTTTATTCTTCCAAAAACACATTTTTAAGATGAGTTCATAGGTTGCCTATGTTACAGGGTGAAAGAATACCTCATTCTCGTAGGCCACCCACACTTAGGGTGTGAAATGTTCACAGTCTACTCCATAGATAGGGTGTGAACCTTTTTTTAATCTTTGAAAGGAGAAGAGGTCACGAAGGTTCTAGAAGGGGATCTTATAGAAAATGAGTTGGCATCCTACTGACTTCTCAGATTTTGCGGGATCATCCTCATCCATGTAACCATCCCTCCTTCTCCTATATATTGAAAGGTTTGTCATGGAAAAGGTTAAGCAATATTGAATGAAGAATTGGTGAAATAATTGTGTGAAGAACCCTTCTTAGACAGAAGCTTGAAGACCCTATTTGGTCTATCAAGAGGTATTGGATCTTCTTCATGTAAGTGCAGAGAAAGTGTGTGTGTTGGAACCAAGGGTCATTGAAAGGAATCTTGCGACACCAAGATGACCAGGTTGTATCTTCTACTTTCACTTAATATAATACAACGACATGTCCCTTTCCCATAGAAGCACTCTTACTTCATAGCATAACTCATTGATCATATGCATAGGTTGACATTGAATATACTTTGCTATCTTCATTTTGGTTGCTTTGTGTTGTCTTGGACTTGACTTGACAAGAGAACCGGAGCGAAGCGAGAACAACAAAGACCTAAGGAAGAAATATAAAGGTATGTCACTCATTCCTTCTTATTAGTAGATTCAATGACTACTACTTAGGGAAAGAGTCGTGTCTTGTCTTGTTTTGTTCTAGATCCAGGTGGATCTAGGGAGATATGTTAGTGTCCGCACCTACCAATTTCTCTGATAACAGAGATCTCATCCACATCTACCACCCTAATCATCTCCTTCATCTATTTGTTGGTGCTTCTGGTCCTTCCTGCGAACTGGTTGGGTGCTCCGAACTTCAGCGGTGTCATTTTTCTAGCTCGATTGAAATTAACTGGAAATATAGGTTGGATTCTTCACAATATTCTCACCTAATCACAACTTGTTACATCTTTTGCTCCTGTTTGTTCAAAATCACAATTTTTTTCCTTTTCATGATTTTCCCTTTTTATAACCTTTGTCATAAATGCACCTTACTTTCTCAGTCACCATTTTTTTATTTTGGATCATTTTCCATCCAGATGCGATGTATTCGATTTGTTTTTCATGCAACATCTTCAGGTTTTGTCGTACCTCTTTATAAAATCTTTTGCACACTGTATCCTTTGACTTTTTGTCTATCACATATCCATCTACCTACTTCTTTTTGGATTTTTCTCATTTTCTACTTTTTTTTCCTTCTTTTTCTTCTTTTAAATCCTACTATATACAATATGTAGAACTCTAACTTCTTCCATTTTATTCTTTTAACTCCTACTATATACAATATGTACAACTCTAAATTTTTCATTGCAACTACTGAGGGTTGCTAGGTCGACTATCCCTATACAGTTTTAGTTGACTACCATTCACCAAACCTTGAATATCCTTTCTTGTCAAATCCTGCAGTTGTACAACACCTCCATCCGTGACAAAATTTATCATGTATGGCCCTATCCAATGCATCCTAAACTTCCTTGGGTGTTGCAAGTACTTACCTTCATAGAGGAGAACCAAATCTCCTTCCTTGAAGTTCTTCTTCTTAATATGTCTTTATTTCCAAGTTTTTTCCTTCGCTTTCTATACCTCCTGATGGAACCCAACTATAATCATGTCTTCTTCCAGTTCAATGAGTTGAGCTAATATTTATTTCACTACACCTCTTTATTTCATGTTTTTAATAGCTACAATGCAGAGAATAGGTATCAAGTAC
Source organism: Picea sitchensis (assembly GCA_010110895.2). Lineage (NCBI taxonomy): Eukaryota > Viridiplantae > Streptophyta > Pinopsida > Pinales > Pinaceae > Picea > Picea sitchensis. The sequence goes on from SNQJ01S0016494.1 coordinate 214,077, forward strand.
TCCAAGGGAACCACTTCTTCTTGTCCATACACCAATCTAAACGGTGTCTTCCCTGGAAGTTTCTTTCATGTAGTTCTATAATCCCATAACATTGTCGGTATCTTCAAGTCCCAATCATCCACGTTTACAATACAAATCTTGGTTCATGTATTCTCCAATATCTTGTTAAATTCTTCCACTATTCCATTATCTTGATGATGGTAAGGAGTGCTCTTCTGATGATGTATCTCAAATTATTCATTCATTGACTGGATAGTTCTATTCATAAAATGAGTCCCCTAATCACTCATTAGAACTCTAGGTCATCCAAACCTTGTGACTATTGGTTCAAATGAGAAGTGTGGCGTAGTATATGCATTATAATATTTCCCTCTTGCTACTTCAACCCATCTGGTTAAATATTTGGTCACTATAATTGTATACCTTTCTTCTGATCTTCTAGATAGTGGATTAATTGGTCCTACAAAATATACTTCCCACTTGTCAAACAATTTTAAATTTACTTGAGGTATTAATGGAATTTCATCCCTCCTAGATGTCTTTCCAACCGTCTGACAGACATCATAATTATGAAAATACTCTTTTGCATCCTTGTAAACTGTTGGTCGCCATAATTCTACATGCATTTTTTTTTGCGCAGTAGCTTTCCCTACACAATGTCCTCCAACTATTCATTCATGTGATTCTACTAAGATGATAGGATGTTCATGCTCCATAACATATCTCCTCAAAATTTTGTATGTACCAAGTTTATACAAGTGACCTGCAATCAATTGGTAGTCTACATCTCTAACCACCAAGTTTTTCTTCTGCATAGTATTAAATTCCTTTGGGGAAAATTCTCTGCTCAAAAATTCAATAATGTCAGAAACGTATTCATCATCGATCTGTACTGAAAATATTTGTGCATCAAGGAATTTGTCCTCAAAATATTTTGGTTCCTCTCCATTAGTTATCCTTGATAGATGATCTATCCATGCATTCAATCTTCCAGGATTTACAACTACTTCAAAATCAAATTCCTGAAATAATAATAATCATCTCCGTATTCTTACCCCCAACACTAGCCTATTGACCAAATATTTAAGAGTAGAGTTATATGTAAACATATTAAAATGTTGTCCTAACAAATAATTTCTAAACTTTTGCAATGCATATACCATAGCCAAGCTTTCTCTTTCTATTATATTGTATTTCTTCTATGAATCTGACAACTTCTTGCTTGCAAATGCAATTGGGTGATCCATATCACCTTCTCTTGGTTGTGTTAATACTACTCATAGTTTTATTGAAGATGCATACACATGCACATGAAACTCCTTTGACCAGTCTAGAAACACCATAATTGGTGTTGTCACCATTTTCTCCTTCAAAATATCTAAACTCTGTTCGCACTCATCATTCCATTGATACTTAATGTCCTTCTTCAACAATTTCTCCATTGGCGCAATAATTTGTGCATATACCCTTATAAAATTCCTATAGTATAATGTATGACAAAGTGTATATTTTAACTAGCGCATTGACTTAGGTGGTGGTAAATTAACTATGACAACAATTTTGACAGGATCAACCAGTAGACCTTGTTTACACACCACATGCCCTAACCGAATACTAAATGGTGCATTCAAAACACATTTCTTAATATTTAATGAAATATGACACTATCTACACCTATCTAACATCAATCTTAGAACTTGAAAATGATCCTTCAATAAACTAAATATTGTCCAATCATCCAAGTAAACTTCCAAAAACTTACTTATAAAGTCCTTAAAGGCAGCTACTACTACTCTTGAAAAAATTGCAGGTGCATTCTTCAATTCAAAATGCATCATTGTGTACTGAAACCATCCCCATTCTGTGAAAAATGTTGTCTTGTGTCAATCTTCTAGTGCTATCCTGATTTGGTGATATCCTAAAACCCATCAATAAATGAGTAGGCTTCTTTCCCTCCTACAGTCTCCAATACTTCATTTGTAAATGCGGTAGGGAAGGGATCATGCAGACAAGCATCCTTCAACTTCCTTAAGTCTACACAAATCCTTATTCCCCATTTTTTCTTCTCCTTCACTGCCATAGGGATAATCCATTTTGATTCTTCAGTAGGTTCTACGACACTAGTCTTTAACATCTTGTCAATATATGCCTTCCTTTTCTTCTTATAAACTGGATTCAATTTGTAGGGTTGTTGTCTTATTGGTTTATCATATGGTTTCAAAGGGATATTGTAAGTTCTCTTCCAACGGAGCCTTATAAATCGTAAATTAAAATAGAGGCATGCTAAACTAACCTTAAACCATTCCTTATTCATCATAATAATCCACTACATATTCAACATATTAATATTCATGAGAAGATTATAATAAATTTCATAACACAGCAGAATAATGAAATTTCATACCTCTAACTGATGCTACTATTGTACCCAACTCTCCTATCCCCAAATCTACTTGATGCACTACCCAAAACCATCTAACCACCCAGCGAACTAGGAATAGAGCCTCTCCGGCTCCCTAGCTCCAGGATTCTGTAAGGATTCCTGGCCCCCGAGCCCAAAACTCCCAGCAATAGGTGTCCCCTATCTCCATCCTCCAACAAAATTCTCCAGCCAAAACCTAGTAATCCAATCTCCCAATCTTCCCAACAGTAAAAATTCCTAATACCATTTGCCCTATGAAAATAATCTCACTCAAAAAAAAAAAGTCCCCCTCTACCGAGTGTTTCCCCCCCTATATCCTCTTTTTCTTGTCTTCCTCATTCACTGCACTCTTCCTTTCATTAAGACTCACCCACCTTATCCCTCCATTCAATTCCAACCACCTTATCCCTCCATTTAGTGCCAACCACCTCATGCCCTTCTCTTTAATGGTTCCATCATTCGATATGTTAAGTTTTTTATTTAATAAATTAAAATTTATTAAACTTAAATTTACTAACCAAATATTTAATGAGTTAATTAATTAATTAACATACATTAAACAATTAATAATTCAGGACAATTAATTAATTAAACTTAATATACTTTAAACAACTATTTAACTATGACAATTAATTATTTAATTAGGGTTGTTACATACACCCACCCTTCAGGAAACTTCATCCCGAAGTTAAAGTATTTTAAGATACAAGGGAAAGACACAGAGTTCACACATTCATATCCAATAAACAACGTTATCAGTAAGTAAGCCAAGAAAACTCATACATACTGGTGTACATGTGCAAGAAATGCATGTGTAGCTAGTACATACAAGTCTCGTGCATGTACTAATAACAATAACTATCACCTCTATAGTAATTTATGTATGCATCCAATCCATTCAACAAGACTATTCATTTTATAAAAGACAATAACCCAATCAAATGTTTTTGAAATATTTTAATTACAATTATCTATCTCAACAATGTTATTTAGACAATTGTAGTTTAGTTAAGTAATTATGAATATTCATATATACACTTTTTCTTTTCAAAAGAAAAAAAAAATTCCACCATAAGACAAATATCCATACTCTCAAATATTTCTACTCATCCTTCCTCCCTAACTTACTTCCATCTTCCATTCCTATCCTTCCTCTGCTAGACTCTCTTGGAGCGTCAATTATATTGACCTAACTCCAAATAGAACCCGTAAGAGGAAGTGTCGCTATCTTGACCAAACTTCCCTAGCAGGCAACTGATAGTCATCATCACACGTCTAGGGGAGCATGAGCTAACACCATCCTCCCATGACTCTAGGTTTCATAGGATACACGGTGAGAAATGCCTCCACCCCTCCTAACAGGACTAGGGTCCACACCCTATAATGGAGTATATAGTGGCACCGTGTTGTTGAGATTGTTTTCATCGTTTATTTGGTTTTTGGCAGTTTCACCTCCTAAAATCCTGCACTGGTCCACATATCATATCAATGTATCCAAACCAATATAAGTTCACATACAAAGATTCATACCATATTGTTTCTTGGTCGGTGGTCATGACATCCACTTTCATCACCATTATCCCTTGGCTATTTCATAGCCCAATAACCTACAGATTAGTCTGTGACACAAACGCATACATATCTATGCATTATCATCATGTAATTGCATACAACCATCATTCCAATTCGGTATCCACGTACCAACAATTTTAACATCAAGTTTTCAAGTTAGAAATAGATCTCATAATATCCTCATAATTCAATAAACGTTACCCATTCATAGAATTATCATTTACATAATAGATTGCATCATATCCAACATCATTCAAATAGCATTTAAACCTTCATAGGATTTGCATTCACACAATATATCGCATCATATCCTTCATCATCAATAACATTTAAACATTCATAGAATTTACATTCACATAGTAGATCACATCATATCCATCATCATCAAATAACATTTAATCATTCATAAAATTTACATTCTCACAATATATTGCATCATTATTCAAATATATTTAAATATTCATAAAGGGTCATACATCTTAAAAGTTCAAGTGTAGCACTTAATAGTTTCACTGTGAATAGAAAATAAAGGTGTTTAGGCCTCAGGTAATCCTAGATGTCTAAGTCAAAAGGTGGTATTACATACACCCAACCTTTGAGAACATATTCTCGAGGTGGTAAAAAGAAGTGAGGGATAATCTCATCGTAACATCTTGGCATCCTCCCAAGTAGCAGATCCTAGACTAAACTTGTCCCACTAGACCTTAACTTGGTCTACCAGACGGTTCCTGAGCTGTCGGACTCTACGGTCCAATATGCGTAACAGTTCTATTGTGAGGGTTCCCATGTATGATACTTGCAATTCCTTCCAATTTAGTTTATGTGATTCATCAGTAACATAATGACGTAGAACAGATACATGAAAAACATTATGAGTTTTATGCAAGTGGGGTGGCAGTACAAGACGATTGGCAACAGGTCCAATTTTCTCTTGGATTTTGAATGGTCCTATAAATTGAGGTGACAACTTTGTCCCCTTACCAAACTGTATGGTACTCTTACTAGGTCTGATACAATTGAAAACCTGATCTCCCACTTTATAACTTTGATTAGTCCTGTGTGCATCTGCATAACTTTTCTGTCTATCCTGTGATTCCTTTAGTCTCTGCCTAATCTAAATCACCTATTCCTCCATCTCTTGAATCAGTTCTAGCCCAATTGTTACTCGGTCTTCTAACCTCTCCCAACTCAACGACATTCTGCATGGCCTTCCATACAGAGCTTCATAGCGTGGAATTCCAATGGAGCTATGAAATTTTTTATCATAGGTAAACTCTACCAAAGGTAGGTACTTATCCCAATGGGTTTGATTATCCATGACATACATCCTAAGCATGTCTTCCATGACTTGATTTACTCTCTCAGTTTTCCCATCTGTTTCAGGATGATAAGTTGTGCTTAAGTTCAACTGAGTCCCCAATGTTGATTGCAAACTTGTCCAAAACCTAGAAGTGAATATGGAGTCCCTATATGAAATGATATTCTTAGGTATCCCATGCAAATCGATGACCTCACTTACAAACACGCATGCCACATAAATGACATCGTAAGTGTCTCTAACCGAAACAAAATGAGCACTCTTGGTTAACTTATCAACTATTACAAAAATGGCATTGTGTCTATGATATGTGAGAGACAACCCCACAAAAAAATCCATGGAAATGCCTTCCCACTTGGACATAGGAACATCATGTGGTTGTAGGAGACCTGTTGGGTTATGGTGATCGACCTTCAGTTGTTGACACTCTAGGCATTTGGCGATGAAATGGACTACATCACACTTCATGCCTACCTAGAAGAAAAGATTACTCATGTTTGCATGCATTTTCTTCTCACCTGGATGTGCACAATAAAGTGCTCTATGGGCTTCCTTTAGTATGATACTTCGAATATTGCCATTTTCGGGAATGTACATCCTTCCTTGATATCTCAATAGTTTGTGTGCTTCCAGACTATATCCTTCACACTTCGGATCTAATTGCCTCCCATTCTGGAGGTTTAAGGTAACCTTTAAATACCAACTATCTCCAAGGAGTTGCATCAACACACGTTCCCTCATCTTGACTTTTAAGGGTACCAAGGAGAAGACACATGGCCTCCTACTCAAGGCATCTACAACCACATTCTCTTTTCCCTTGATATATGAAATGCCAAAATCGTACTCACTCATGAACTCACTCCATCACCTTTGCCTGGAATTCAGATCCCTTTGAGTGAAGAGATGTTTTAAACTTTGATGGTCTGTTTTGAGATCAAAGTTTCACCCTACTAGATAGTGCCTCCAAAGTTTCAGAGATAGCGTTACAACTTCCAACTCTAAATCATGAGTAGCATAAATCTCCTCGTGTTTCTTCAAATTTCTTGATGCATAATCTATCACTCCTCCATCCTGCATTAGCATGTCCCCCAACCCTTACTTCAAGGCATCCATGCAGACTGTGAAGTCCTTTTCCATATCCGACACTCATAGAATTGGTGCACTAGTTAGTAAACTTTTAAGCTCGACGAATGCACTTTCACATTCGTCCGTCTAGTCATGTGTTTCACTATTTTAGAGAACCCTTCTACAAATATATGATAATAACCTGCTAGCCCCATGAAGCTTCTCACCTCATGAGAATTTTTTGGCACTGGCCATTCCATAATGGCCTTTACCTTTTCTGGGTCCACCGAGATTCCTTTGCCGGAAATGATATGACCTAAATAGTGAATTTCTTTCTGGAAGAAGGAACACTTCAACAACTTCCAATACAATTTGTTCTCTCTAAGGTAGGACAACACTACTCACAAGTGTTCCTCATGTTCTGTTTCATTCTTGGAATAGATGAGGATATCATCTAAAAAGACATGTACAAAGCGGTCTAGGTATTTCTGAAATTCACCATTCATGAGGCTCATGAACACTGTTGGCACATTGGTCAATCCGAAAGGTACTATAATGAACTCGTAATTCCCAAATTGAGTTCAAAAGGAAGTTTTAGGAATATCCCCTTCCTTAATCCTTAACTGGTGATACCCTGATCAAAAATCAATTTTTGAGAATACTGCTGCTCCTTTCATCTGGTCAAAGAGATCATCTATTCGTGGCATTGGGTACCTATTCTTCACTGTAGCATGGTTGAAGTTCATATAATCTATACACAGTCGTAAGGAACCATCCTTCCTCTTCACAAAAATTAATGGTGCACCCCAAGGTGAGACATTAGGTCTTATTAGCCCTAAGTCGAGCAACTCTTTCAACTATATCTGCAACTCACAAAGTTCTAGCGCTATCATCCGACACAGAGTCTTGGAAATTGGTTCTGCACCAGGTTTTATCTCAATAGTAAAACAAGCTCCCTCTCAGGAGTTAACCCTAGTAACTCATTCGAAAAAACATCCTTAAATTATGACAATACCGGGTACTGACCCAAGGAGGGTCCTTTCCTTTCTTTCATTGCTTCAACGACATAAGGTTGACACCCTTGCATCATGCATCGCTTAACCTTCATAGTTGAAATAAAGTGCAGAGAGACCTTTCTCCGTACACCCTGGATCTCTACTGGCCTTCCCTCATCGTCAACACAAAGAACCCTTTTTACGAAGCAATCTATGATATCTTGATGGGCTTCTAACCAATCCATTCCAATGATTAGGTCATACGCCCCTAGAGCAGTGATGTATACCTTTAACCTAGTAGTACACACTCCCAGGTCTACTAAACAATTATCAATGCTAGCTCCTACCACTTGTTTTTCCCCCGAAGCCATCTCGACTTGTTTAAAGTCGTCATGCTCGTAGGCTGCCAACCCACTCTTTTCTAATGCAGATGGTGAAATGAAACTATTTGTATCACCAGAATCAAATAAAATTTTAACATTGATATGATTTAGTGTACCTAACGATTCTACCACCGTGGATTGATGTTCTACCTAGCGATTATTAAGTGCTACATAGATCTGGTGGCTACCACTTTCTCTTCCAATTGAGGCCTTTCCTTCTCTATGCACAAATCCTACTTGCAACTCTGGGAATTCACGCTAGTAATGGGGTCCTCCACACCCTCAACATGTAACACGATATGGAACCTACACACTACTTGGTGATGGTATTTGAAATGAGTTCCTTTCGCTAGAACCCATGCCCCTACTAGCTGCTCCCTTAGATGGTCGTGGACCTGCCTACATTGTTGGTGATGAACGAGATGTTGCACTCACTGCCATTGAAATTGGCAACTATCCTTGGTACAACTCTATTACCATATGGAGGTGTCCTTGAGATCCCTCCCCTGGAAAATGTCCTAGGGGTCCTCCCCATGAATACAAGACGATGCGAAAAGGTCGATCTCATACCTCCATTTAGGTTCATGTGTTCCTCCACATAACATGCATTTTCAACTACTTCTTTTACTAAAGACAGTTTCCACATCCACACCATGGCCCTTATCTTAAGGTTTAACCCACAGACAAAGAATTCTACATGTCGTTGGTTATTATCCATGTATGAAACAGATTTGACCAAATCCATAAACCTGATCTCATATTTTTCTATGGTCTTGTTTCCCTATACTAGAGCATGAAATGATCCTACCTGTTGTTCCTCATTATAAGCTGGTAGATATTTCCTTCGAAACCTCTCCTCAAAAAGTTCCCAAGAGACAGTGTCCGGGGTAACGTGCAATTGCCTCTCGAGGTTTCCCCACCAGTTCAGGGTACTGTCTCTCAACTGAAAAAATTATATTTTCTCTTTCGACGTGGAAACATAGTCTCTTAAGGTGAAACACCTTGTCATGCCCTCCAACCATGCCTCCGCACGTTCACTAGCACGACCCCCGACAAACTCTGGAAGTTTGATCTTCTACAGTTCTCTAGTGATGTCTTCAAGTGGAGGACCTACCCCTGAATCCCTTGATGCTTCAGGATTACCCATTCCATATGGTGGGGTTTCCACTTCGATCCCTGGTAGCTAACACCCCTTTAAAGTATCATTATGGCCTCCAAAGAGCACAGAATGAGGTCCAATTCAGGCGATGGTGGTGGCGGAGTTGGTGGTCTCTTCGTTGATGCCCCTCTACCTTGATTTCCTCTCATCCTAACCATCCTGTATACTTTAATCTGCATCAATCAAAGTTTGTCAGGGAGTGTCTAGGGCAATTCACATTTGTGCAACTTAACTAGAAAACAGGGTTAGGTGTAAGTTTTTTTTACTTGTCTATAAACAGACGTTACTCTCTTTAGGGGAAGTGGCTAGGTCAAGGTCGAAAGCCTCTTAGCTTGATGTCTTAGCCTAAGAAAACTACTGACTCCCTCGCCTGGTATCTACGCTAGCATTGCACCATACTCGCCAATTTCTCTAACTTAGCTTCCTAGTGCGCATGAAACCCCTCCCTCTTGTCATGATTTAGGTCATTAAACTTTTAGTTTAAAACTAATTAATGTGATTTTGAACATACTTAATGTGATTTACTCTAAAATAACGATTTTGAAATATATAAAACTAAATTAACTTTACTTCACCTTAAATTAAACTAATTAACTTTACTTTACCTTAAATTAAAACCAAGTTAACTTTACTTTACCATAAATTAAAACTAAATTAACTTAACTTTACCTTTAATTAAAATTTATTAAATTTAATAATTAAACTTTATTAAACTTAATAATTAAACTTTATTAACTTAATTAAACTTTAATTGAACTTTAATTTGATTTTTTTTTGAGTTAACTAAATTTTGTTATTAAAATTTAATTGTTTTAAAAAAAAAAAATCATAATTAAATTAATCTAACGAATATTAATAATAATTAAAAAAAATATAACAAACTACCAATTTTTTTTTTTAATTAAATTGAAATTTTAAAAACAAACATAGGGCGTCCTAGGTCCTTGCATGAGGCCCACATGCCCTTCTGTCCCACTCTCAGTTCCCAAAACCCCCAAACCCTAACTCTACACGTCTCTCTATCCCAAACCCTAAACTATCCTCAAACCCTAATGCTACATCACTTGCCGCCGTTCTCACTATGCAAGTGCAGCCTGGGCTTCTCCCACTCTGCAACTACGGTGTAGTTATGGTAATGGTCACAGGTGCCTCCCTCGATGGCTTTGGCCCTGGAAGCTTGGTCTTGTCTCAATTAACGTGCTGAGTTTGGTGCAGGTGTGCTTGGATCTAGTGGTTTATCGGTTGGTTTGTTGCGGTCTCCTCCCTCATGGCTCTAATGGCGGGCTTAGGTACTGGTCATCAGTGAACAACTATAACTCTTCGGTGATATGCTTTGTATTCTTGCGATTATCGTGTATCATGATTTTCGTTTATATCATTTGCTTGGTATTCGCATGGCCTTACAGCTAACATCGCGAATTTTTTTTTTTTTTTTTGTTGCATTCAAGGTAGTGAACATAATATTCTTAATCGTGAGGAGACCCATTCAGAAGTTTAAGATGCTCAATATTCTTAACATGGTGCAATTTTGAATCCCCCCACTTATAGAGGAGGCGAATGTCGACTTCCAAGGGAAGGCCGACCACTCTTTTCTTGTTTGAATTATCATTGCCTCCATTTTGCGCATTATTTTCAATGCAAAGAAAAGGCTCCCATGTGGGTTTGTCCTCCACATGGTGTTTAGTTGTGTGTTGACGTGTGGTTGTGTTATTGTTTTGTATTTATGTGTTGTGTTGGCCAACAGGTCATGGACTTGGATGCTTAGTTTAATCCTTATTGAATCTAGGCCTTCCTCTCTGATCTCCTTATTGTAGTGGAGTCGTCCAAGGATCCCATTACCAACAGATTTCAACGCTTCCCTGCATGAATCCCTAAAGCTCACTAGGGTTTATATCCATTCTGTAGAGGTCTAATTTCTGTCGAGGTGCTTCAGAGGATAGTATCATTGAACTTGAGAGTGCACAAAAAATGAAAATGGTGGAACTAATGAGATGCATCAACAATCTAATATAAATATTATTTAGGCACGTAGGTGCTCTGTATTTTCTTTTTGTTTTTCTAGAACCATAATCTCCAAAGGGGGTCTATAATCCATCCACGGGGGAATTTATTGTCTGCACGAGCCTCCATATGAAGCCACCACAACAATACACTGCGACCACATCTGCCAATAGGCTCCACAAAGGAATCATCTTTCAACATAGATAAAGGATTCTCCACTACTTGACGATCTGCAGTCCAATCATCCCAGTCTCGAACCCAAGTTGGTTTATCGCTATCCTTCCAAACCAATCTTTCATTAAGTGCAAAGCCCACCCACTCTAGTCTCCTTGGAAATACAGTGGCCCCATCACCAATAAATATGGCACTCTGCTTGGCATATGGAATGGAATTAAAAGTATGCCAACCAACTAAACAACCTAAGGAATTTTATTTATTGTTTTACTTCTTTTACTATCAATTATTTATTTTCTTTATTTTTGCTTGCATTTTTATCTTCTTTTCTTTTTTATATATTTTACTTCTTTTATTTCTTCTCTCTTCTTTGTCTACTGTTTTTTTTTAATCCTTCACTTTCCAGTTTCATTTCCTCAGTTGCTTGCATGTGTAATATCTCTGAGTGACCACGATATGCAATAATGCCAAGAGATAGTGCACCCATCCATTTCATAGACAGTATCTTATCAAAAGCTCTAAATTATGAGTATTGTTGTCATCAACGAACATAACAACACCATCTAGTTTCTACTCCCTCACAACTCTCTCTTTACCTTAT
>SNQJ01S0016494.1:225791-236130 GCA_010110895.2 Picea sitchensis
TATTCATATATAGTTATCTGTTTAGAAGTTCAAGGGTAGAGAAGACTTGATACACACACACACACACACACACACATATTTTATTTGTCACTTTCAATATGTATAATATTATACCTTTTCATTTTTCAATGTGCATATTGTTCATATATGTGTGTGTGTGTGTGTGTGTGTGTGTGTGTTTGGCTTTTAGGTTAGGTGGAGCTGGAGTTGGAGCTTGCCCCTCGGGCCCAAATTTACAAGTTTTCTTAAATATATTATTTATACATTTATTTATTTAAGTTTATATCACCCTTTTAAGGATTTTACCTGTATAGGCCAACAAGTTTTAGTGTTTTGTTTTTTAGAGAGTTTCAGGGTTGTTTACAGGACACATAGCTTATCTTTCTGTCTAGAGTCAAGAGGATGGGTGGGTAGGTGGCCCTTTGGTCCCAGATTTCAAACTAACGCTCTGATACCATGTGTAAGTTATCTTCCAATAGAGCCTTATAAATCGTAAATTAAAATAGAGAGATGCTAAACTAACCTTAAACCATTCCTTATTCATCATAGTAATCCACTACATATTTAGCGTATTAATATTCATGAGAAGATTATAATAAATTTCACAACACAAGAGAATAATGAAATTCCATACCTCTAATGGATGCTACCATTGTCCCCAAATCTGCTTGATGAACTACCCAAAACAGTCTAACCACCCATCCAACTAGGAACATAGCCTCTCTGTCTCCCTAGCTCCAAGATTCTGTAAGGATTCTTGGCCCCCGAGCCCAAAACTACCAGCAACAGGTGTCCCCTATCTCCATCCTCCAATAAACTTCTCCATCCAGAAACCAGTAATCCAATCTCCCAATCTCTCCAGCAGTAAAAATGCCCAATATCGTCTCCCGTATGAAAATAATCAAACTCAAAAAAATAAATTCCCCCTCTCCCGAGTGTTTCCCCCCCTATATCCTCCTTTTCCTGTCTTCCTCATTCACCGCCCTCTTCCTTTCATTAAGACTCACCCACCTTATCCCTCCATTCAATGCCAACCACCTTATCCCTCCATTTAATGCCAACCACTTCATCCCCTTCTCCTTAATGGTTCCATCATTCGATATGTTAAGTTTTTTATTTAATAAATTAAAATTTATTAAACTTAAATTTATTAACCAAATATTTAATGAGTTAATTAATCAATTAATTAATTAACTAACATACATTAAACAATTAATAATTCAGGACAATTAATTAATTAATTAATTAAACTTAATATACTTTAAACAATTATTTAACTATGACAATTAATTATTTAATTAGGGTTGTTACAGATATTCATCTCTCCAGGTTCTCCTACTACCCCTTTCATCTCTACAAATGTTGTTGGAAACACGTCACTATACTCGCACAATGACTCTGTTATTCTCTCCACTATCTGGTTTCCTAATAATCCCTAATACTTGCAATCTTTGGGTTTTCTATTTTTCCAATATTTACCTTCTTTATCTTCAAAGGTGCATCATATTCTTCTCACTCTAATTGTGGTCCTTCTACTTCTCTTTCCCCTTCAAATTTTGTAATCTAGATATTGCGCGGGTTTTCTTTTTCTAGATCCTCTTATGCGATGTGATAGAAATGTAGTAAATGTATGACTGTCGGTATCTTCTGGTTCTGATAATATATCACAACTTCAAATTTAGGCTCTTAAAAAATCTTGTCTCTTACCAACTTTAATGTTGTATCTATCTTTGGAATATCATGTTCAAATGCAAATGTAATAACAAAATTCTGTTTCATTTCCTCCTAATTGGAAATTCCTCTACGCAGTTCTAATTTTGTATATTAGTTCCTTGGAATTCCTTCTAATGTGTGAATAAAATGATGTGGCCATTCCTCTAGTGGTACTAATCTCCATAGGACCATGCATCTGTCTATGTTCTCTCTAGGTTGTCCAATTCCATCATATTTCTTTAGATATATGTTCTCCTACTCTGCACCAAATATTATGTGCAGTAACATATTGCATTGATACCAGTTATTAATCTTCTCTTTATGATTAGCCCACCAACACACAAGTGTTGATTTCAGGGACATGTCTAGAAATAATAACCTCTGATTCTCTAAAAATTCTATCTTACTGTGCATGTCATTCTTGCACATCTTCTTGTAGATAGTTCATGCAAGCGCTATTGCCAATTCTCTATGTTGGCATGGTTTACAAGAAAGAATGTGCTTGTCATTTATGGAAAGAACAACAACGTCGATGGAAAATAGGAAAATTATAAGCTCGGGAGGAGAAGCGAACAATATGCAGAGACGAGAAAGCTCATAAAAGATAGAAGTTTCTGGAAGTGCAGACGAGGTCTAAGAGATGGACTCACAGGAGGAGCAAAGGTCGAGACTCATGAACACTTATAAATCCTTCTAACTAGGAGAGATCGGAAGCTCGGGAGGAGGAGTGATAGTGTTCGTTGGATCAAACACTGTGAAGAATCTGGATCGTTAGATCAGAGTCTAGACAAGAGGAATGAGTGCGCAAGAGAGGAACAAATCCCATCTATTGGATCTAAATACAAAGGACCAAGAACAATTAGATCCAGTGGATTTGCAAGGAGGATAAGCTCAGGAGGAATACGTGACAACTGCCAGATTGAATTAGTGGAAGGACATGATAAGCTAGAAGAGCTCCATCGCAGACAGATTGAGCCATCGATCTAGGATCATGATCGATGAACAACATTTAGTTCAGGGATAAATATGTGAGGAGGTTAAGCTCCAGAAAAATCTCAGTTCATATTTTTCAGTTTGATATTTGAAATCCCCAAAGCTCGGAGATTCGGAGAGACAAAGTAAATCTTGATCATCCGATCATATGAAATAGATCTCATCCATCAGATTGTCCAGAGTAAATCTCAAGTATCGGATCGTCCAAAGTGGATCTGGGTCATCTGATCAAGAGCGTCAGTTTGAGATTTGAAATACCCGAAGCCCAGAGACCCAGAGAGCCGAAATAAATCCTCGACCATCCAATCATTCGAAATGAATTCCAGTCGTCAGATCATTCTAAAGTTGAAGGACAGGATAAGTTAGGAAAAGGTTTCACTAATCTCAGCAGCCGAGAATCGAGGACTCAAATCTATGGTCGACTGGGCATATCATACCCCCCCAAACTCTTTGCCTCTAACCGCAGGGGGGTATGAGTTGGTGGTATTTTCCATGTGATACCCTCATACATGTCACCTTCCTATCAAATCGGACCCCCCTCGCTCATTACCACTTACCGCCTAACGTCCCCTCCGAGTAAACCACCAAACCACTCATACTTACGACCTTTGCACTCCGACGTCACACTCCACTACCCGCTACATGTCACACTCCACTACCGCGCTCTTCCTCCACACTCCACTACACTTCCCACATATTTCACCCACGTCAGTAGACCACCTCAGTAATGACATGTGGTAGACCACATCAGCAAGGACACGAGTCATCCGATTTGAAAGATCACTTTAGGTGTATTGTCAACCATTGATCATATTATAATGGAAGGATAGTATAAGTTTGAAAAGTTGAAATCCCAAAGTTTCGAAGGGAAAAGTTCCAACAGCCATCCATATCAATGTTTGATTAAGTCCTAGCTATCAGATTAAACAATGAAAGGATGAGTGTAAGGATCAAATATGACCATTGATTTGTTTCTGTGAAATAAACCATCCAATATGATCTGTCCACTAAGGAGCACCATCAAGATCATAGGATCGATGGTCCCATCGCATTGTGGGGATTGAAGATGCACGAACTTTAAAAATTTGAAGGCGGGCCACAATCGTAACTATGGTTTTGGAGAAAGGAAATGTGGAGGCTCAAGGTAAATTGCGGGGCAAAAATCAGCTTGTTCTACACCACCTTTGGATGCACCTGCAATTGTGTGGTCACATGAGTTCATCACCCAAGGTCATATCGAGGGAGGAGATAGCACATTGCTAAGATCCACTTCATATTTTGGGATATCGGGAAGCGCCTTTTGAATAGGCGTTTGGTCATTGTCGATGGTCACATGAAGGGGATTAAAATCCAAAGAAGCCAAAATGACTCTCTATAACTAAAAAAACTGAGTGAATGTACCTGCCAGACAATTCGAAGAGCCTCAGGGTGATCACCAGAGGAGATGAAGAGTCTCAAGGTAACTCCCAGTGGAATGAAGACTCATCATAGAGACAATTGGAAGATGGAAGAGAGTTGAAGACTGTAACTGCCAGAGAAGCCAAAGAATCTTAGGATAATGGCCACTGATGAAGAATAGACTCAGTATGATCACCAGAGAGAACGATGAGTTTGTTGTATGATTTGGAAGAGGACTTGGCATGATAAATATACACAGAACAAAGAAAAGAGGGTTTCTTTTGTTCAACATTATTCATGTGGGTAGAAGCATGTTGTGTACAGTATCTGAAACACATAGAAGAGGCATAGCGCATAGATTGGACATGGCGCACATAGTATACAATGTTGAAGAACAGAAAGTGCAAGTGAGGGAGAAGGATGACATTGATGAAAGAAGATCAGAGCAGTGTAGTAGAACAGTGATGAGACTGGTAAGCCATTGATAAACAGTGTATCACTGTAATAAATTTCAGTAAGCGAAGTTTTTATAATCAAGGTGCTAGGGAGGTGTTATGGAGGACTATTGTCCTCAGATTTATAAGTGGGTGCTTGAACACAAGGAGTTGTAGCTTCCATATGGTTACAGCCAGAAAAAATAGGGTGGTAGGGTGGTGCAAGGGAGAACTATTGTTCTCTGTTATATAGGTTGGTTCCCGTGTGACTAGAAGTTGATGCTTCCATTCAGTAGGTACTAGAACACTCAGGGGGTTGGTGCTTCCTTCTAGTGGGTGCTAGAGAAACTAGAGAGTTGGTGCTCTCGGCAAGTTGTAGCTTGTAAAACAGAGGTGGTAGCCTCAAAAGGAGTTGGATATCATAAGAATGATAATGTTAAAAAAATAAAGACTACTTATCATATCAATAAGAAGAGGTTTTGTCCCTTTATGGGTTTCCTTAGGAACATTTGTCTCTGTGTATTTCGTGTGTGTGATTGATGTTGAATACTCTATTTCTTACTTCCTTGAATTATTGTGATCATCGTTGAGTGTTTGGTAATGAGTTTAAAATGGGAATAATTGTTTAAGCACAGTAACAACTAATTCATCCCCCCCTCTCAGTTGTCCAACACTCTATTCATGTGTCCGAGTATGATGCACATGAACTAATGCTCCCCCGGCTCAAAATTCCATCTATAGTGGGATTAATGTAGTCTTCTTCTCACGTAGTATTTCTATAAAGCTTGTTTATATCTTCTGTAATTACATTATCTATCATGGGTTCAACATACCTTCCTCCTTTTGAAGTATTGAAGGGGGATATAACTTTGTATTCTTCTTATTCAAAGATCATCTTCTTGGTCTTCAAATTGATTATAGTCTGATTATAAAATGCCCAATGTTGGAGTTACTTCACACACACCTAGGATTTATTTTTCCTAAGGTTTTTCCTTGTTTATTAGTCATAATTAGTCATTATCCAGTCTCCTATATTAGGGGAGAATATTCCACCAAGATAATATTCTCTTTCAATTGACACTTCAGTTTGACTAATTGAGTTGAGTTTAGATGCTGCATTGGTTTTGTCACCATGAAACATTGGGATCATCACCATGATAATTCAACCTTTCCTTGGTATCATAACCATACTGGCACATCAGCCTTGATTCCTTGAGTTAACTCCTCACTACTATATGTTTAGTCAGCTAACTAAAGACTAGTTGACTAGTTAACTCAACTAGGTGGCAGTTCACTCCCATAACTGTCTAAGAGACTAGACTAGGTAGAATTTCACTCTCGTAACTACTAGTGTGTGTCTAGATCAATCTATACCACCACTATGGTGCATTGTTTCTCCTCCAGTGCACACTCATTGAGTTATAGAAAGTATATCATTATTGGTTGTGGAGCCTGATAATCTTCCTGATTCAGAGGTCCTTTCTTTCTGTCGTTTTTATAACCCATGAAGACTTTAAACCCTAGAAGTATGTACACTCTTCCACACAGGGAAGTGAAGAGGGGGGTACCCCCTCTGCGGGGGGGGTTTGGAGGTGTTATCTCCCAAAATAGCACTGGTAGATTTTCAGAATCCAGTGCTAGAATGGGTCAAAAAATTTGTTTCTAAATTTTTTAGAGTAGATTAGATGCTCTATTTCTGAGATGTAAAATTGGAAAAATCATTCTTTTAAGTCTCGGCCTTCAAAATTTGAAATCTCATCTTTCGGTGGTTAAGCTGGTTTGCAAAATGAATATTTAACCACCAAAAGCCGACCGTTTCGGTGGATAGGAGGCATATGTCATAAAGCTCTTAACCACCGAAAAGGTTCTCATGTTCAAAATTTAAATCTCGTGCTTTCGCACACTCCAACATCAAACGAGCCTGTTTATTATTGTAATCTGTTCAAAAAGCACGACTATTGGTGAAGGTTTCTTGGTCATCATTGCAGTTGGTTGAGAAATTGCTGCTGAAATATCCTCTATATGCTCGGGCTGTCAGTCATCATTAAGGCGTGCAACTGAAGCTTTCGTCTCGTTTAAAGGGGTAACAGATGGTCGAAATCCCAAATCACAGAGTAAACTCAATGATACAGCTGTGCATTTCATAATCAATGGCTCTTTCTTTTCCTGAAGGGATCCTCGTTCTTAACTTTAAAATTTTAAATATCCTGTGTGATGAACATGATATAGCAATTATATGGGACCTTAGCATCCCAATACTGTCACTGAGAATCCCATTATCAAGTTCTGATTTGTCACTAAAATCGGGCACACCAAATTACATGGTGCCTGAACAACAGGGGACAGATGTTAGAGGTCCAATTTCATATGAAAATAGACGAAAATGGTTTCTCCAAGACTCCTGATAGGATCAAAGAGATGAATGGAGAAAAGATGTAGTCTATACTCTTCTGGATGCTTATGAATCCAAATGGATTTTTAGAAATCGAGCCAAAGGAAATGACTGGGAGGATGTGACAAANTGCTCGGGCTGTCAGTCATCATTAAGGCGTGCAACTGAAGCTTTCGTCTCGTTTAAAGGGGTAACAGATGGTCGAAATCCCAAATCACAGAGTAAACTCAATGATACAGCTGTGCATTTCATAATCAATGGCTCTTTCTTTTCCTGAAGGGATCCTCGTTCTTAACTTTAAAATTTTAAATATCCTGTGTGATGAACATGATATAGCAATTATATGGGACCTTAGCATCCCAATACTGTCACTGAGAATCCCATTATCAAGTTCTGATTTGTCACTAAAATCGGGCACACCAAATTACATGGTGCCTGAACAACAGGGGACAGATGTTAGAGGTCCAATTTCATATGAAAATAGACGAAAATGGTTTCTCCAAGACTCCTGATAGGATCAAAGAGATGAATGGAGAAAAGATGTAGTCTATACTCTTCTGGATGCTTATGAATCCAAATGGATTTTTAGAAATCGAGCCAAAGGAAATGACTGGGAGGATGTGACAAAGCAGGTTTCCATTCGTAGTTCTGGAGCTAAATCGCACAAGACACAGTCACAATGAAAAAAATGGAATTGAGTCTATGAAGAAGAGATACAGGTTCAAGGTTGCGAGTATAGGCAATCCTTGCTCTGGACTTTCTTTCTGGCTTTTCTTTGCAAGGATGGATGAGTTGTTAATATGATCAACTATACCCCAAGCCTGGCCTTGTGTGGTATGTGTTGATACAGGAGAACAACCTGCACTCACTAATTTGGTAATGCAAGCCTTGCCCAAGGTGGAAATTGGAGATTCAGAGATAATAGTACAAGAAATCCAACAGAAGTTTAGATCATGGCTCCTAGACCATTGGATTATGAGTGTATTAATGAGAATGTGAAGAAGGTTTCATATGATGTCAGAGGGGAGCTCTATCTGCGTGCCTCTGAGCTTCAGGAGGAAGGAAAAAATATTATTTTTACAAATGTTGGTAACCTACAAGCTTTGGGTCAAAGGCCTTTGATATTCCCACGCCAGTTATGGCATTGTGTCAAGCACCAATGCTAATGGACGATCCTAATGTCAGGCGTTGATCGGCATGTTGTGTTGGTAATTCTGGAAGGTTTATTTTGGTCCTCTGTTGCCGAGAATTCATTAAAGGAAATCCGAACTATTCGTCTACAGTGGAAGCAGAGGGACAGGTAGACGACAACAACCAGGAAGATGGTTCTAACCCATTTCCAAATAGGAAGGAGAGTGCAGCGTTGGACAGTGACACCAGTACTCCACGTGGCAAAGTTGCAAATGTGGGAGAAGGTTCTGGAAAGAGCCATTCATCAAAACGCAGGAAGAATTCAAGCAGTGAAGTAGCAGAGAGCATTAGATCTTTGAGAAGGCGGAGATGGAGTAGGGCTATTTTCAAAGGGATTAACTACTTAAAAAATACTCAGCTATAGAGTTTCGTGGGATTTTGACCAAGACAGGTGCCTTTATCATTTGTATGACAACCAATTCCAAAAGTTGATTAAACACAGCTGTCACAAGCATCCGCAGAGGGTAAGTAGGAAAAGAAGGTTTCAAGACAATTATTGGTATGAGTTCTGTTAAAGGTTGACATCTTTCTTAAAGATTCGAGGCTTATACAAAGGAAAATAAGTTTAAAGTTATCATATTCGGTTGAAGATTAACTACAGATGTCAAAAACGGAGTCCAAGCTGCCTTGTCATCCATAGACTATTGCAGGTGTCGAGGATGTTGAAGACTATAGATCATTTACTCTATCGAAATAAGATCAGATCTAGATATCTTGTAAAGTTGTTGTATTAAGTTCTATTTTAAGTATATCAGATCCATGTTTATAGGATCTTGATCTATATTGTAAAGGATATAAAGCCTGTGATTTTTTAGGAAGGAGAGGGAGACAGTCGGAGGACTGTGGTTCAACTTTAGGGACTCTTAGCCACTTTGTACTCAAGCTTCTCAAGTTCTTGTCAAATTAATACAAGCTCTTTTGCAATTACATGTTCAGATCTATTTTTTTTCCTTTCTGTCCTATACTTGTGCTTTGATGTTTCATTCACGTTTATTCTATTTACCTAATACCAGATAGCTGTCATCCTATCTATGTATTGATAATTAGAATTGCAAGTATATTCTCCTTGTTATGACTAGCCATTCATATATAAGTGTTTTATGTATGAATCTGCCAGCATAGTGAGATTGCTTCATCTTTTCACCTATATTGCAAACTCTCTGAACAGTGATAGTTAGAAGCCTTGTTTATTTGGTTGAGTTTATGCATGTCTTGAGCGAATGAGGTCTTATTAGTCATCTGACTTGATTCCATTTCCCATACATTATTAAACATTCAATTTACCAAGCTCATTCCCATTACAGTCAGGGAAAGACTCTTGGAGGGATAACAAATTGGCGTCGTTGCCGGGGACGCGAAAGTGAAATTAGAATTTCCCTGGGAGAATGACATAGATCTGTTTCTTGATGGCAAACAAGAAATAGACATTAGAATCGACTGTAATATTTTGCCTGGCGACTCCATGTTCAAGACTCCACTGGGAAGGATCCAACTGATAGAAGATGAAGAGGCTGAATTCAAAATCTAGGTACCATTTCATCAGTTCACTGTACGAACTACTGTTATTCTTTATCATCTCCTTTATACCTTTTCCTTCACATGTTAAAAGAATTATCCTTTGTTTTGTATACTCCGAAGATTATCAACCATCTTTTATAAGTCCATATTTAGAAGAGGAAATCTTGCAGCCTCCTTATGTTGTTGATGTTGATCCTATTTCTTTCCCTCAACCTATCCATAAAGATGAGCTTTGCATACAAATTTCTCTTGAAACTGATCAGCCTTGTAACCATGAGAATGATGAATTTGAATCTAAATCATCTCAAATTTCATTACTTTCACCTATTTCTCCTGAACCTTGTCATCAACTCATTAAAACTTGTTTTTAGCCCACAAATTTTCAGTCTAAGATTAGACAAAGGGTTTTTAAACCGCTCAAGCTACCAACTCATCTTTATCCTTATCCTTCATATTTTGTTGAGTACCTTCCTCATTTACCGGAGAGAGTCATGTTTCAGCTGAAAAACATTTGGAGGCTTTTGAAAATTTTATTGATAACCTGGAAGTTGTTAATTAAGATATTGTTATGAGATTATTTTCTAAATCTCTAACTAGAGAGGCTGCTTTATGGTTTAGACTTTTGGAACCTGGTTCAATCGGTTCATGGACTGATTTCTATTATGTTTTTTCAAAACATTGGGGTGAGAATAAATGTCTT
>SNQJ01S0016494.1:245138-256592 GCA_010110895.2 Picea sitchensis
TTCCCATGAGGTTTTCCCTCTTTCCTCGCATTATTTCAATGTATATTTTGTATTTGGGTACCTAACATGGCCTCGTTGTTGAGACCCATTCTTTATTTTCACCATAGTGATGTTCAGTGGGGGTGTTGGAGTTACTTCACACACACCTACGATTTATTTTTCCTAAGGTTTTTCCTTGTTAATTAGTCATTATCTAGTCTCCTATATTTAGGGGGAGAATATTCCACCTGAAAAATATTCTCTTTCAGTTGACAATTTGAGTTGAGTTAGGGTGTTGCATTGTTTTTTCACCATGCAACATTGGGATCATCACCATGATAATTTGACCTTTCCTTGGTATCATTAGAATACTGGTGCATTATCCTTGATTCCCTAAGTTAACTCCTCACTACTCTTTGTTTAGTCAGTTAACTGAAGACTAGTTGACTAGTTAACTCAACTAGGTGGCATTTCACTCCCATAACTGTCTGAGAGACTAGACTAGGTGGAAGTTCACTCCCATTCACTCTATACTACCACTATGGCACATTGGTTCTCCTCTAGTGTGCACTCATTGAGTTATATAGAGTATATCATGTGTAAATTATTCATTATTCACAACGGTTAATGAGTATTCTTTCTCTCCTTCTTCTTCTTTCTCTAATTCTCTCTGTAAATGTGTGTATTATTGTTTATCTATATCTATTCCATGTAGGCTCAACACATTTACACCCAATCTAGTCACAACAATGTTGGATAGGGTGTAGTGTTATCCACTATGTCAATGACTTCAACGTCTTCCATGGTGCACACACCATATAGATCTATAGGTATCACCTTCAATCTTCTAAATGGCACCACTCTATGTTGATTTGCTAGATTCAAATGAATATTTGAATACCCCAATGTAGGTTCTCCCATAACTTCACATGTCTTCTTAAGCAACACATTTACTTCAGACCCAAAATCTAGTATCATGTCACCGATATTGAAATCTCCAATGTTTGCATTCATCCTGAAATCCCTACTTGTTATTATCTTCTTACAGACCTGATTGATTGTATTATGTTCTAATTTCATCTCTTCTCCATAATTTCACTTCTCTAATAAAATCTATAGTACTTGTAAAGAAGTTTTATCATTCAACAACTTCACACAAGACCCCAAAATGTTTCTCATATTGCTTACTTTTTTTGAAGGTTTCTCTCTGCTGGTGTGCTCAAATAAATGAGGCATGTCATACACTAGTATATCATCTCCTATATTTTTTCCTGAATTAGATGCAATATTCTCCTTCAAAATATCCTATCTAGCCTCCTTGAAGGTTTGATTCTCCTTGCGCATATTAAACTTTTGTTCAGGTGTTGAATTCTTTTTAACTGACCGGTACAGATCTTTATTCTGCTTTTCTTCATATGCTCTTGTCTTGGCTCCACCTCTAGTACCTATATTGATATTCTTCCCATCCTCTTCTCTAGTTTCCACAACAATCCATTTCACATTTTGATTGTTCTGGATCCTCTTTTCCTATATCTATGTCAACAGTGTCAAACATTCTTCTGTATCATGGTCTATTGTGCAACAATACATACATGCCGCAGGTGGCTGTAGGAAATATCTTTCATAGTGTACAAGTTTTCGATAGTTGTTACAAACTATTGGTCGTCTACCTCCTCAAAATCCTCGTCCTCCATGACCTCGTCCTCTAAGGCCTCCTCTGTTTCCCTGATTGTCTCCATGCAGTGTATTATATTGTGGTGCCTGATTATACTACGGTTGTGCATTATTATACTGTGGTGGTGTTGTGAACTACTACACATTATTGTAATGTGGTTGTGCTCCAAACTCTTGCGCGTTATTGTACTGTGGCTGCACTCCAAATTTTTTTGTGCTATTACTGTGGTTGCGCAGTAAACTATTGCATAGTTTTTCCTTTCATGTGTTCATCCTGCACCCTATAAGTATCTGAGGTCCTCTCCTTCATTATTTCCAAAGTTTTGCAATCCTTGTCTTCATGTCCTACCGACTTAGAGAAATTATAAAATGTACTCTTGGGTATTGTTTGATACTTTTACATAATTGGGGAATAATAAGGATCATGTTCATGTGTTATGCATATCTCACACCATGGTCCTCCTGTAGATAAAAGATTTTGAATTCCTACTCCCAAATATTGCACAAATGTTGGACACTCATTCTTATGATGTCATTTTGTTCTGCATAATGTGCACCAAACATCTTCCCTCTTCTCCTTTCCTTTATTCCAATTCAAATGAAATATCAGTTTCTTCATATCTTCTCTAAGCTCTTCCAAAATGTGATTTGTATACTTATATTGATTTTCTACCAATTGAAAGGATGCTTGCAGATCCTCAGCCTGACTATGGAATTTCTAATACCTCAATGGATACTTCAAGTGTGGCAATAATGAGTTTATAAACAAGTGCCTATGTTGCATATTACTAATAGGGTACTTCAACTTACCTTTCAATCTTTTTAACTTCTGGTCCACCTCCTAGACTGAATCTCCTGGCTTCTTCTTAATCTCTATCATCTCATTCATGAACTAATACCATGAACTACGTCATTGGAATTCATTAATTAATGTTTTCTTCATATCTACGATAGTTGTAGTTGATCCTTGTGGACTATCGATTGTGAGACCCATATACCATTCCAGTTTGGGGTATTTGAATGTGATTTCCAACTGCACAACTTTTCTATCCTCATCTATAATCTTCTTAGCTGCCCAAATATTCTAACAAATAGACAAATTATTTTCTGGGTTACCTAAGGTTACCTAATTTGTTGTTAACCTAATAGTTGTATCTACTCTTGTTGTTATCAGATAAATCGATAAATGAAGACATAAAATAATCTCCCTAGATCCACCTATATCTAGAAAAAAACAAGACAGTACACTACTCTTTCCTTAGCTTTCAATTATCAAATGAGAAATGGGTCTAGGGCATACCTTTTAAATATTAAAGATCTGACTTCGCCAATGAAATCCAAGATCCATCACGAGTTTTATGAGAAATATCTGCAAATAATCACAAGTCAATGAAGACAATAATAGCAAAGTATTTGATATGAAACTATGTACATGATCAAGGAATCATACAAAATGGACAAATGACATTCATATAGGAAAGAAAAGTATATCTATATTAAAGAATGTGGAAGAAAGATACAACCAGATGCCTTGATGTCATCGGGTTCCTTCCAATAGTTCCTTGCTTCCCACACACTTCTTGATCCAAGGATTCTAATACGATAGATATGACATCTATCATGACAAAATATAAACTCAAAGCCTCTCAAACTCAAGTTAAGGTTCCCAAGCTCAATCCAACTAACTTTCTCCATGAGAGCTCCTCTCCTTTTATAAGATGAAGAGGATAAGGTGAGGAGGTTAGGATGATCCCACTAAATCATGAAAGTGAGTAATATCCAAACCATTTGGAGGCCACCTCACCATAGAAGCTTCTCCTTCTATAAGCATCAAGAAAATGATCATTTTTCCCATGTACGAAGGCCGTTGCACCCTAGTTGTAATGCAACCTGTGGAAACTCTGTGACCTAGATATAGTGCAACTTGTGGAAATCAGGTATTTCTACACTCTATGTATAGAGAAACCTACGAAAATCCTCCTTAATAGTGTTTTTACAAAGGAAAATCCAATTTCTTCTCTCAGGTAAAGTTCTTCTCCCTTCTTTCTTGAGGAATTCAGGCCACTGACCCCTCTGAAGGAAAAATATAATTTTACATCATTAACGGTCATAGTGGTGATAAAAATAATGTGTAACAGAGAGCCCCCCAATGTATGAAGTTAGAACAGGGTGATCAATAATATACTTTGTCGAGTGTGTGTAGGGAACAATGAACAATCGGTCGGAAACCTGCCAACAAACAAGGAAATACAATACAATAATATATCATCACTGAGGTAGGCATTCTCATACTCATAATACTAATGAATCAAAGCATAAATGCCAACATGAAAAGATCCATGTCAAGTAAGATAGGTCATTTCCACGAAACATACACTATGGATCCATGCCATTATGACTCAAATATGAACATAGCCACCAAAAATACACTGTGGATGTATGTGTTAAAGACTCAAATATTAACATAGCCACGAGACATACAATGTGGATCTATACAACAATACAAACTGAATATACTCCAACACAACCTGAATCTTTCAAAAAAGATTCAGGGTCTTCATCTCCACCACTCTATAGTATGAATCTAACCATGCAGTTATAGGTGTTGAATTCGAACATGGTAGAAACCACTTGATTACCGGTCATTAATGAATACCATTAACAAGTGTGAGGGAAATCACCATTAATGTGAATGACTCCC
The DNA here is from genome assembly GCA_010110895.2 of Picea sitchensis. NCBI lineage: Eukaryota > Viridiplantae > Streptophyta > Pinopsida > Pinales > Pinaceae > Picea > Picea sitchensis. The sequence goes on from SNQJ01S0016494.1 coordinate 249,493, forward strand.
AAGGTACACTAGTACAATCCAATGGGTGTGAATTAATGAGAGAACACTCGGTGGAATCTCCCGATCAGGGGTCAATAATTAAAACCCACTGTCGAAAGCGAGGAAGCCTGCCATTGAGGCATGCAAGTTCCAAGGTACCAATAGTTTCTAAGTCTAATTCCTAGATAATGAATTGAAGTCGACAGGAAAAGACTCGTCATAAGAGGGCCTTAATGTATCCCACATCAATGACATGAAATCGATAACAAGATTTGATGTACATAAGAGTAACAAGTGATTCAGGACTGACTTAGAGATGGCCAACGCAATATAAGGCTTAAAGAATACATACATGGCTGACGCAATAGAAGGGATTGCTAGGTTGAACTTCTTTTTGAACATATTCATGACACAACAATTGTCTTCGAAACACTAACTCAACAACAGGGATCACAGACCAAATTTTAATCTTATAAAGGAGTATGATCAAGAGACAAGTGGATTTTCCAACCTAGACACAAAGTAAGTGAAAGGGTGTCATGTTCAAAAGTGACTCTTCCATAGAATACAAGTTTAGATACATTTCTTTTCCAATTTTTTCCCCCACCATTTATGGCGAGTACCTCTTTATTTTTACGCAAGATTGAGGAGGATAAAATATGCTTGTAATGTAAGATCAACCATTAGATGAGTCCCTCAGAGTATGTTTAACGAACCCTAAGAAGGATTGGTTCAGTCCCATATGGGTCTGTCGATGTTTATTTTAACGAGTCTAAAGAGAGAAAACTCTGGGGTTTTTCATGTTTATAGAGTCTGAAAAACACTTAAAGAGAACTCTCTCAGTTCCTTTTTCGTAAATTATTCTGATGAGACCGAAAAAGAGATAAACTATCACTCAATAGACGTTTTCTTCAAATACTTTAACGGGCATGAAAAGAACAAGGTCGCTCGACAATCTTTTTATGTTTAGAGAATCTGAAAAGAGCTTAAAGGGAACTCGAGAGGGTTATTTTTTTGTATAACCTTCACGAGTCCGAAAAGTGATAAAAGTATACTCGATTACATTCTCATGTATTTACGAGCACAAGAAAGAACAATGACTAATCTTGGTACCTTATTCTCATGTATTTACGAGCATGAGAAAGAGCAAAGACTAAGCTCATGATTGTTTTCATTTTTATGCAAGATTTAAAAAAAAACAAAATTATTCTTGGGATAGATTTTATTTTTTACACAAGATTAAAACTAAACAAAACTTTGCTTGGACCTGGTTTCATTTTTTCACAAGCTCGAAATAGAGGAAACTATGCTTGAGGTAGGTGGTTTCATTTTTACACAAGCTTGAACCATAGAAAACTATGCTTGCGACCTCCCAACACATGGTTCACGAATTTGCATGGTTGGTACTTAGCCCCCAGCTTAAAAAGCTAGCATCTCAACTTCAACATGAAGTCCAGAGGCTGGAAGCATTGCCCCCCAAGCTTCATTTAGTTCAACTGCAAAGAAGATGAAATGAAGCTTCAAATACTAGACAAAGGACTTGACTCAAATAGAGAGGGGGAACAAATCTATTTCATTTTTTAATGAGCTTTCCATAGATAAGAAAAACTATGCTTGAGAATCCAGGTTCAATCCCTAGACCTATGTTTCATTTTTTAATGAGCTTGACATATAAACATGAACTATGCTTATAACCTCTGTTTCATTTTTTGACGAGGTTGCCACAGAGACGCAAAAACTATCCTCACAACTAGTTTCATTTTTTAAAGAGCTTGAAATCATAAAACTATGCTCAATACTCTTCTTGGTCATGGCTTCCAAGAGGACAGTGCTCTAGAAGGACACCATGTTAAGGGACAAAACTCGGTCATGGCCTTCAAGAGATCTTCACTTGATGGAAGAAACACACTCTAGAAGGAACACATGTCGAGGGTCACGATAGAGGTTAAGGAGGTCAGGCTCCAATAGCCCTACAAAAGAGATCACGATCTCAACTACCAGATCCAAGTCATTGTCAGCGACAATGGAAGGAATGGGAGACAATGCCACATAATTGACCTATGGCAGGGGCGATACTATTTTCATATAATAACCATGTAGGCAGGTCGTTGAGGTCAAGTGAGGACCAAAAAATGAAAGTTTATCAATGGTCACGATTATTCCATCGTGAGGGAAAGATATGACAAAAAAAAGAGTGGACACAATATCTTTTATGGCATAGACATAATATCGCCCAAGGAGTAAATAAAAATCCAGGGGGTCTTGGACTACCATGACATCAATAAAGACAATTTTCCCTCCCAAAGTTATAGGAAACTGAGGAAGGGTCCCTAAAGGTTGACTAGTTATTCTGTTAAAAGATAACAGATTCTGTGTAATCGACGCAAGCTGAGGACAACCCAAAGCTTTCCAAGAAAAAGAGGAAAAAATACTAATGGACGCACCTTCATCTATCAGTATCTGAGGAACGTCTCGACCACAAACCTATACTGTAATCTAGAAAGGAATGTCATATGGAAGACGAGGTCTACTTAGCACACCCCAATTAAAAAGGATGGCCTCATTACTTAGAGGGGGTTCCACGGGAGAAGGAGGAATACCCCTTGACATGGTAGAGTCTGTATCAACAAGAAAAATATAGGCATCATCGGGTTTACTCTCTAGCGGGAGAGTAGGATCGACTGATAATGGATTCAAATTGACCACTTGGGTTTCATTCTCCAAGGGGAGAATGGGGTCGATAGGTGGAGACGAATCGACCACTTTAGTTTCACTCTCTAATGAGAGAGTGGGATCAACCGAGGAGGAAATTGGATCGATCATTTGGTTTTCACTCTCTGGTGGGAGAGTGGGATTGATCAAGGATGGAATCAGATCAGCCACTTGGTAAACTGGTTCAACTAAGGACATGACCAGATTGACCACCTGATCAACCAGATTGACCAATAGGGAAACTAGATTGATCATTCCATCAACTGCAGGTGGGTTGAGAGAAAGCTTGTGATAAGCAGCTGGAAGTTGATGTGGTGAAACAATCATGTCTTCCAGTAATTTTGAGGCTTCGTCCATACGAGGGTAAAGGTGAGTTTTATGACTCCCTCCACATAACCTACAAGGAAACTTGACTTTACTTGTCTTCTTCCCAACGATATTTTGACTATTTGGCGGGAGGTCATCAACATGTTGTTCATAGGATGACGACATGGATTAGCAAGGGTGTGTAGACCATACATCTATAACATTGGATAGACCAGGTAAATCCTTAACAAGATGGATACCCTTACAAAGACTGCAAGGGTACATGTGTTTATGGATTGTTTGGGTGATCTTGACATCATAAACACTCCCAACATGATCAACAATAACTAGTTTCTTTCCAACATGTCCAATAATGGTTGGAATTTTAGATCCTTATTTATTTTTCTTCTTCTTATTCTTCCTTTTCTTCTTCTTCTTATCCACAAAGTTACTATCTTCAAAGCTTTCACTCGACGAATAAGATGAAATGGAAGAAGACCTTACAGGTGGAGAAGGTGAAGAATATCTTACTGCTGAAGAAGGTGAAGGATCAACATGAGGTTGATGTTCTTGAGGGGAAGTGCTTACAACAAAAGAACTAGCTAGATTCGGGATTACCTGAGTGGAAAACAACCATACTGGTAATCAAATTGTGAGACCTAGAAGGATCAAAGTAACGATGTGAGGAGGACCAATGTTCCTGTAAGAAGGAAAAACAAAAGGTTCCCCTAGAATAGGGGTTCCTTCATTGGTCGTTCTGAGAACAGATGACATTAAATAACGATCCAACCTTGATTCTGCTAGGGAGAACAAATAGCACACACTAAAAATCTAGTAAGCAAGAAATCAAACAAAACCTTCTCACAATGAGCACACTAGTTGGTGATGAAATCCAACGTCGTGGGAACAAAGTAAGAAGGGGTTGAGATAGAGTGGGTGGAAAATTTACGTTGATGACCTGCTTAATGGACTTACACCCTAGTGCAAGCTCCCACACATAATCATGAGCATACCCTCCAAGGAACCCGAGTGAGTTTCGCCAACATCAATTCCAAGTACCGTGAAGAATTTCCCCTCCATAGTCACCTTGTGTAGAGAACCTAAAGAGAAAGGCCACTAAGGTTACCAATTACTACAGTGATGCCTGAGGAAACAATTGACAATCTGATCCACGTGCAAAGGAATGGTATCTAGCCCGAAATCAACTTGAAAAGCTTCCACTCATCATTGTGGGTATACCTTCAAGTGAACCCCATAATACATGCAATATCTACACCAAAACCAACAAAGAAGGTGAGTAACTCTGCCAGTCTCAATGAAACCTCGTGATTGACCCTTGTGTGAGAAGGGTTTCCTAGGAAAAAATGTAGCAGGTGGATTTCACCGCTCCCTAACGCAAGATTCTATGTATGTTTGCGTCTTTGGAAAGTTATCTTTCACACCTATTCCAAGTCCCTACAACTAATCTAATGTAGGTTTGCTACCAGAAAATATAAAAATGTCTAATCAATTTTTATAAGTGCTTTATTTTAAGGTTTTTGTTACTCAAAAGGAAAATGGCATGGACAATATGGTGTTTTGACCGACTCGAAAGTTATGCAAAGAGATGAAGATGCAATTTTTTCATTTCAATGAAAGCTATGCTACGAGAAGGAGAAAACATTTATAATTCCCATATGCACAATGTCCCAAAATTTTAAAACTCCTCAATATCAATATCTTCAAGAAATGATAGAAAGAGACTATACACCAATATAGGATGCCCCCCAATATAATGTAACGCACCAAATAAATTTTTTTGTTTCAAAGAGACACTAAAAGCAAGAGTGAGTTTCCTCAAAACAAAAAGAAACCCAAACTAAGTTTCTCTTTTAACACGAATTATTGAGAAAAAATAAATGTCCTTTCACTAAACAATTCTAAATAAAAACAATGCTTTGTAACAGAACAACACTCACATGAAGAGATCAAATCTTTCAAAAGCAAACGAAGAAAAAATGGATAAAATCAGTTTCAAATATGTCAAGCAGACTGTAAACAGATCATAAGTAAACCCAAAAATTCACCCCAAAACCAAATCCAAGGTCTAGGTAGGGAAAACAGCCAAAAACAATCTTTTTCACAACTTCTTTACGCTGGAAGACTAGCATAGTGCGGAAATCCTTGATCGTCACAAGCTAGAAATGGGTAGGGTATGGAGTTTCTACATTGGTCTAAATAGGTAGGGTGCATAAATCTTGTATCGTTGCACTGTCCCTCGAAGTAGGGTGCGGAAATCAAATAAAAACGAAAAAAATAAAAATTAAGAACGTTTTCCAGTGAAGTTAAACAGTCAGAGAGTCAAGTTGGATCTCCCAATGACTCAAAAAACAAAACCCAATAAATGAAAGAAAGAAATCAAGACAAACTAGGAAAACAATATGTTCCCCACTGGAGTCACCAATTTTGTTATCAGATAAATCGGTAAATGCGGACATAAACTAATCTCCCCAAATCCTCCTAGATCTAGAACAAAATAAGACAATACACTACTCTTTCCTTAGCTTTCAATTATCAAATGAGAAATGGGTCTAGGACATACCTTTTAAATATCAAATATCTAACTTCGCCAATGAAATCCAAGCTCTGTCACGAGGTTTATGAGAAATATCTGCAAATAAGCACAAGCCAACGAAGAGAAGAATAACAGAGTATTTGATATGAAACTATTTATGTAATCAAGGAATCATACAATATGGACAAATGACATTCTTATAGGAAAGAAAAGTATATCTATATTAAATAATGTGGAAGAAAGATACAACCAGATGCCTTGATGTCATCAGGTTCCTTCCAACAATTCCTTGCTTCCCACACACTTCTTTCTCCAAGGATTATGAGACAATAGATCTAACATCTATCATGACAAAAGACAAACTCAAAGCCACTCAAACTCAAGATAAATTTCCCAAGCTCAATCCAACTAACTTTCCCCATGAGAGCTCCTCTCCTTTTATAAGATGAAGAGGATAAGGTGAAGAGGTTAGGATGATCCCACTAAATCATGAAAGTGAGTAATATCCAAACCATTCGGAGGCCACCTCACCATAGAATCTTCTCCTTCGAGAAGCATCAAGAAAATGCTTGTTTTTCCCACCTACAAAGGCCACCGCACCCTAGCTATAATGCAGCCTGTGGAAACTCCGTGACCTAGCTATAGTGCAACTTGCAGAAATCAAGCATTTTCTCACCCTATCTATAGAGCAACTTGCGGAAATCCTCCTTAATAGGGTTTTTACAAAGGAAAATCCAATTTGTTCTCTCAGGTAAAGTTCTTCTCCCTTATTTCTTCAGGAATTCAAGCCACTGACCCCTCTAAAGGAAACATATAAGTTTACATCATGAACGGTCATAGTGGTGATGAAAATAATGTGTAACACATGCCATTGTAAATTGTTTTGTACCACCACCTCCATGCAGTGTAGATACTTGACTACTTCTCACTAAACTTATACTTCTACTTGAATTTACACTTGATACTCATCCCACTAAAAGTATTCTACCACTAATCACTTGTTTTCTAACCTGTTATCACTGATATCTAGGGATAACTAGGAGATCATGTCTCTAGGCCCACATGATCCTAGACATGGAGTACCGAGAGCGAGATTGACTTGAGCATGGCCCTGGAGGGCCCATCTTTCTTCTTCTCAGCCAGACTTGTCCTGTCAGCAGTAGTATCTTCCATCACTACCGGCCTGGGCTTGCATCGGAGAGGACTCTTGCTCCATGAGGTAATTGGTCCAAGGTATCATGGTATGTGTCATATATGATCGTTATAACGTTCTTATGTATGCATTAGGTTCCTTTCATTTTGGATGACTGCTTGGATCTTAAACTAATCCACTTGACCATTGTTGGGGTGATTGATGGTGTAACTTAGCGAGCCGGTATTCATGGGTTTTGGTTAGCCACCAAAGGGGGTTTGCAGAGCCATCGTCCATTCCAACCATCTTATCACTTTTACATCTTATACCCCGCTCATCCATCCCATTCCCCTAGTCTGGCCATTAGGATGACCTCTTAGGGTACATCTTGTCTTGTGGGAAGAAGGGGCTAAAGGC
>SNQJ01S0016494.1:256602-278924 GCA_010110895.2 Picea sitchensis
AATCACACAAGTAGGTTGTTGCTTCATGTCCCCATGATAAAAGCTTGATTAGCCATTTGATTGAGAAGAACCTAGCCTAGCCATAGCTACACTAGTTCATCTTTTTCTTGAGTTAGTTTGAAACATAGATTGAAGAAAGAAGATGTCCTAGGCCTAATTTGCTTTACACCTAGGGTTTGACTTCTAGGGTTTTGAAAATCCTTGTCCCCAAGCAACACTTTTCAGCCATAGATCTATATTTTAAAGCTAGCCATTTTGCCAAAGAGTCTTAAGGAAAGAAGGAGGAGCATGAGGCCTAGCTTTAGCTACACCGGAATGAGCCTCCTCCCCTTAGGGTTTTGATTTGGTGGCCCTGCCATTGCAGAACCATTAAACCTAACCCTCCCATCCTTAGGTTTAATTCCTTCCAAGCCATTAGCCTTTTCTCCATTTTACTCCATTAACCCAAGGCACTAGTCTAACAATACAACGTTGAGCTTTTGTGCTAAAACAACTCTTTCAAACTCTCTAATTTTGAAACCATAACTAACCCTAGCATCTAGAATAACCCTAATAGCTGATGACATATTGCCTTATTTGAACCTTTTTTTGGACTAAAAGTTGTGGCTGACTCATCCCTTGATAGCCATAGAGGTATTGAGGAATTTCATTGGTCAATTTAGCCAAACATCCACCTCTTTGACTAGCTAACCTAACCCTAACCAGCAACAATATAGGCGACGTCAAGCTTGTTTAAACCCTTGTTTGGCCTTAAAACGTTGAGGTATAGTCATATATTTAATAAGACTTTGAGTTGTTGATCATATTCATAATCTTAATTGACAAAACGTTCTTCTCATTGTCTTCAAATTTGATCTGATAATAGGGATGACGTCACCTTAAATCTGCAATAGTGACGCAACAACAATATTGGTGTATGAGCATATTTATTGCATTGTGATAATACAAGGATTGATATTAAACATTGAATGCCTTTATCATTTTGTATTTATTGAAGAAGTACTATAACCCGATATATTAAACATTGAATGCCTTTTATCATTTTGTATTTATTGAAGAAGTACTATAACCTTTGTCTTTATTACAATCATTGACTTCATCAATAATTACATTTATTATTGTTCTTAAGAGTGTTAAAGATAATATTAATATTTGAAGTACTAACCACTGCAGCATTTTTTTAGTTTTATTTGCCTTGTCTCGCAAACAGGTGCCATTCAGTGGAAGATTTTATCCTTGACTATCATTTTGGCAGTAATCTGTGAAGGGAAAGCTTACCTTAACCTTTGAATCCTTAAACCCTTGATCCTTCTCCTTCAGAACCCCAGATTACTAGGGACGTCTCCCTTGGGATTAGCCACCCAGAATAGAAAGAGCTCCCCATCGAGGTGACAGTGGGTGGGGAAGCTCCTGTTACACCAGTTTGAGACTTGACTCCAAGCTACCTAAACCTTTCCTACAAACTGTGTGATAACATAACCAATTCTTCTTCTTCAAATGTCTTAGTCACACATGGGGTTGTGGGTTATACACTAATTCATATCTCGATTGGAGAGCCTTATTTTGTGTCAGACCCCTGACCTTTGTTTTTCCTCTCATATGTGGCACACATGATTTCCGCAATATTCCCTGTCACATGGAGATCCTCTAACTCTTCCTCATCATTGTCCAAGCCCTCCCACTCGACTACTTCCCTCTTCTTACTGTTGATATTATACTGGTAGGGTCATCTACTACAAGTCACTCCCTCTCTCTCTATTATTTCCCTAGTTTTTTCCTCATCCATCAAAATGGGATCCATTTCTTCCTTATTCTAGCCTGGCTCCAGAGCCCTCTCCATATCTCATATCTTCCTTAGTACCTCCCCCAATTCCCCCATTCACGCAGAGTGATTTATTTGTCTGACTCCATTGTCATCACACCTTCATCATGCAATAAAATATTGATCGACGTGTAAAGTGACCTAATGTACCTACCTCTTGGACCCTTCAAAAACTCCTTCTCTATAGGAGTATATGACTTCGCAATATCAACTACAAAATCAATAATAAATCCTACAATAATTTTGTCTAACCAAAAATCCACTACGCGTGTGAATTTATTATTAACCCTCTCCAACCACGGGATATTATTAGTATTCCACTCTACTGGTCTTATCTGATTAGTGGGACAAATATCCTTCAACCTCAATATCCACTCTTGCAACAACTCTAGATAATAACAGAAAAATGTCTCATGAAAATCAATAAACACATACCTTTGCAAATATTGGTGCGGTGTATACATGGATTTTCTGTTATCTTTCTGCACAAACTCAATCTTCCTTTTGTCCAAAAATCTTTCAATCTCCTTATTTGGATTCCATGGCCTAAACATCCCTTTATACCATTTCATTCTCTTTACTATCCTTCTCATCAAATCCCTTCCAATCCACTCTTCTAATTTCCAACCAGCAACAAAACCATTTGTTGGATGTATGGGATGACCCGGGTTCTACCTTAGCTCTCCAAAAAAACCCTAGAAACCATAGGCCCTTCTGGAGACCAGAAGGAAAAACTACACACATACTACACAATGCAGTGTCACTCGACATGGATTATGGGTGACTATAAGACCCAAATGTGTGCATCCATGGAAGGGGTGGTACTCATGGGGATGTTGAGAAAATTGATATAGAATTATTCAGCCTGAATGGAATAAATCTATAGGAAAAAGAGTCAAATTCTGAGACAAATGTTGTATTTAGTTGATCCTCTATGGATATTGGTACCTCATTATATCTATTTAACCAATTTGTAAATGAATAAAATTTGTGGCCCACGACTTCATTAATTATTTCATCGACAACGCAAGTGGGGAACATATATGTCATGGTATATTTATTAATCCCTATGAAATTGAAACAAATTCGTAGTTTCTTAGGGTCATTCTTTTTCGGTTGTACTACCACAGATATTTCCCATTCTTATTTTTCAATTGGGTAAATGATGTATGCTACTAGCATTCCTTCAATTTATTTTTGGACAATGGAATTATATTTGTGGGTTAACTTGTATGGATTTTTTTTAATCAGATTTTCCCTCGGAATAAGTTTGATCTTCATTTCTCCACTTTCTGCTACAAGTCCTTTTAAATCTTTATAGTCCTGGGAAAATACATATTGATATTCTTTTATTAGACCTACTATGTCAGTTGTCTTTTTTTCCAGCCAATAGTTGCCTACTCATACCATTTTCATTTGATCATCCTTTGATATGTTGAATTCTGTATTCTTGATTTCAACATTCATCCACTCTGGTCGTTTTTCTTCTTCAAGGTGTCATTCCCCTTCTTCAATTCTGGTAAATTTTTCCATAAAGTCGGTTTGTTCATGATCTTTCTTTTCTTCCTTAGATATGTTTAGTGTTGATTTTATATTGTTTTTGAGCATCGGGTGATCCTTTATCCATCTGAAGCTCTAGCCTGGACAACTTATATTCTCCATTTTGATTCTTCGAGCTATCATAATTCCTTTGTTTTCTTTCAAAACGAGGTTGCAAGTCGATGTCGATATGATATTGAATGCCATATTCCCTTTTTATCTTTGTGTAGTTGGAGTCAATTTTTTGAGGAAACTTTTAATCTAACGTGCTACTTCTCTTATATGTTCCTCTTCTTGGGTGAATTTAAAGTTTTCAATAAATTTTTCTTTGATGTCAAACCAATTTATCATATGGCCACAAGATTCTTCGATATTGTACCATTTACTTGGTATTTCATCTAATGTGCTTGGAAACATATGAGACCATACCCGTTTATCTTTGTATCTGATTCTTCTCCATTCTTTCTCACAATTGTCAATATGTTCAACTGGATCATACCCAATTTTAAAAGTGGGAATGTTAGCGGAGTTGGCTAGACTATTTTCCCCGATGCGTTCTATGAAGTATGTTGATACATTTGTCCACATTTCAAGTCTAGGGGAATGTGTTTCCCGCCATATTGTAGCCTGGACTGTGAAGGTTTATACTAGGATTTGTGTCCTTCATTAATCACCAATAGATTTGGAAACCTCCTTGACATGTGTCGAAGGTGCATTCCATTCATGATATCGTAAAGGATAGAATTTTCAGTTGACAGTTGGAATGAGGGTGGGATTTTGTTGATGTTTATTTTAATACACTATAGGTATTTCTTTGATTGAGAGGAATGTCCTTGGATGTTTTCTGGGAATAACTTCAATGGACCAACAATATTTCGCATGTGATTCGTAGTTTTATAATTTCCTTTTATACAAGACTGAGTCTGAATTATGTCTCACTGACATAGGAGATTCGCTCAAAATTCCTCCTTGTGCATTCAATTCAACATAAAAAAAATCTCATCGACTATTTGATAAAGGAACCAAGATTATTGATCCTCATCCCATGATTCGTTCCAATTTTTGACTCCTTTTGGGTCCATAGGGATGATTATTTTTATTCCACTTCATTTTAATTTTATTCTATCTCTTTCAAGGGAGATAGTCGCTTTCATTTTATTATAGCATCCCCTGAACTAGGTCGATTACCTCAAAGTCAAATTGATTTGGTGTACCCATAATTTGAGTTTTGAAATTTCTAGGTATACTGATGGGTTCTATCATTATTTGATCTTCCAGCTTGAGGTAATTAAAAGTTGGTGCTAATGCAGGTCAACCCATTCTTATCCATGTTGCTCGAGGTAAGATATTGACCTGAGATCCAAAATCGACAACTACTTGTTTTATTAGTACTTCATTGATTTCTAGATCGACTCATGGGTCATAATATTTATTTTGAGAAGAGAGCTACTTGACATCCTTGAAGGGTCGTTTTCCTTATTTATATTCTCTTAATATGTTGCGAAAATCTAGAAATTGACCAATTGTTTGTTTTTACTTTAAAAATTGTAGGAATTCTTGTATAGTTTAGTCATTTTGTCTTCTTTTATTTTGCTAGTCTTGGTTAGAATCATTGAAGAATATAATGGCTTCCATCATAATTTGTTCTTATTTATCAAGATCTGGGAAGAGGCTATCCTTCCCTCTCAGTCGGTCTTGTGAAGGGATATTGATAATATCTCTCCCAACGTCAGATCTTGCGATGATATTTAAGTTTTTTGAATTGAGTACTTCTTCTTTCATATTTCATGTAGAATATTGACGTTTTTTCTAGTCATAATATTGTTGAGTACTATTGGAAATATTCAAGTGAATGATCGTTGATGTCGCATATATTAAAACATTTCAAATCGATCTGATATTTTATTGAATAGTGTGGGATAATATGGTTCTCCTTCCAGTTGTTATGGACCTAACCCCTCACATAGGTAGAACAATATATTTCCATGTAATAAATTTCAATCCTAATAAGGCCTAGCAATAAGGAAGAATAAGTCACATGGAACAAGACCTAATAGAAGCTTTCGCTTCTAGAAAGATCTTCCTCTAGATTGTTCTTTTGGATAGACATATTTAGTATAAATAGGAGTAGAGGGCATGATAAGTTTTGAATTGGATATTATTGTAATAGAGGTCTACTCTGTTGGAGGTTTCCCTCTTGAAGAGGCAAGTGAACATTTCTCTTAGTAATCAAAGTTCTCTTTCTAGTGTTATTCTGGTATTATTTTGGTATTATTGTGGTGTTGTTATGGTTATATCGTTGTTTATCTGCCATTTCTAGCTAATTATCTGCATACTATTTTGTATCTGGAATATTACAAGTGGTATCATAGAACCTTCCTCGACAGAAAATTCTAGGTTAAAGTTTCTTCAGGGTAGAGACGTATTCTGGCATCTTTAAGCTAAAGAGAGGAATACTACACACTTCACCCATCACCCATTTTCTGTGTGGTCCCAATCTCCTCTTTTCGTGTTCCCCCTTCATCATGGCCCACACCAGTAGCCAATAATTGGAAGCTCACTTCAATTCCTTGCAATCTAATTTCATAGAAATCCAACAAGAAGTGAGACAACTCAGTGCCAATGTTGCCTCTATCAATAAAAACATGCATTCCTCCATCGACGTGAAAACAAAGGACCTCAAACAAGACATCAATCAATACCTTGCTACCCAACATGAATCCTTCAATACCTAGTTTGTCTCCTTCCCTACAATAATATGTGCCAAGATGCATATCGATGCAAATATTCCCTCATCTGACCCACCTTTGCAAACCTAAGGTGAAAATTCCTCTCATTCCCATAATTTTCACCCCCATCATTTTTAGCGTGACCTATGCCTTCTGCATGTGGATGTCACCAAATTTGATGGATCGGATCCGACTGGATGGGTAACTCAAATGGAACATTATTTATATTTGTATGGAATTAAAGATGAGTTGGCAAAACTCCAGTATGGGGTTATCCATCTAGATCAAGAACATTGGCAATGGTGGAAATGGAGAAAAAATTCTGCCCAAGGGTATGTGGCTTGGACACACTTTGTGGTAGAGCTTTATGAATTCTTTGACACTAAAACCAACCATTTAGGTCGTTTGACAAAGTTGAAACAATCTGGCATAGTGGAAGACTTTATATCCACTTTTGAGCGATTGGATTTCCGTAGAGAGGGCATGTCTGATGTTTTTTTCCGATAATGTTTTATTAGTGGCCTCAAGGATGAGATTAATTCCCATGTTCTCATGGCTCAGCCTCACAATTGGGTGGATGCTACTAAAAGAGATAAGGAATAAAAGCATGTTGTCTCTTCTCAAAACCGAAAGCCCTCTTTTATTCCTCGCACTAAACCAGTCACTCCCACTCCTCCTTATGCTTGACTTAAGATCCAGAAATTGACCAGGTTAGAAATGGTTGAACAACTTAAAGGTCTCTTTTATAATTGTGATGACAAATATTTTCCTGGGAACAAATGTAAGGAAGAAAATATTTTTATGGCCATCTCGGAGGATGTTTGGTAAGATGATGTTGAGGCTCCCCTTGTGTCTGTGTCACCTGAACCCACTAACATGACCCCTCCCTTAGAACCTCCCGAAGTAGAATCGTTCATTTCCTAAATGCTCTCAGTGGTTTCTATGCTCCCCAAAACCTCAATATAATTGGTTACATTAATCATAATAAGGTCATCATTCTTGTTGATAGTGAAAGAACCCATAATTTTATTCGTAGACATATTTCCAAAAAAAATAATTTCTATATATGTACTGTCATTAATTTTCAAATCATGATTGCCAATGGCGGGTCCATGAGATGTGGAGGGTGTTGTGAAAATGTGTGTCTCCAAATTGGTCAGTACCACATGAAATCTCATATGTTTGCTATCGACATGGGCGGTTGTGACATTGTGTTGGGTGCATAAAGGATAAGGACTTTGGGTCCCATTCTCATGGATTTTAAGGAATTAACCATGCAATTTTACCAAGAGGGACAAAAATATAAGTTCCAAGACATCACCATAGGTTCCTCGGAGATCATCAATTCCCATCGCATGGAAAAGATGCTAAAAAAAGGTCATTCTAGAATTATTGCACAAGTCCATGCCATTCAAGCCACTGAGAAACCCTCTGTTTCGTAGGATCTCCAATCCATCCTCTCCAAAAATCAAGTGGTTTTTCCCACTCCTTAGGGACTCCCTCCTTCCTATGGTTTACATGATCATTCCATTCCCCTTGTCCCCAGAATCCTTCCTCCCAATATATGTCCCTATCGTCATCCCTTTTCCCCAAAAAGTGAAATTGAGAAAATTGTTCATGAATTTCTCAACGCAAGTGTTATCTTCCCTAGTCCAAGCCCCTAATCCTCTCCTATGGTCATGGTACTTAATAAAGAAGGTTATTGGTGCATGTTTCATGACTTTAACACCCTAAAAAAACTCACCATTAAATAAAAATTTCCCATTCCTATCATTGATGACCTATTGGATGAATTAAGTGGCGCCCAATTCTTTACTAAACTTGGTATTCGTTCTGGCTACCACTAGATACATCTGAATGAGGAAAACATTCCTAAGACTACATTTTTAACTCATGTGGGCCACTATGAGTTTTTGGTCATGCCCTTTGGCTTGTGTAAAGGTCCCTCCACTTTCCAAAGCCTCATGAATCATGTCTTTTGTCCTTTTCTCTGTCATTTTGTCTTAGTTTTCTTTGATGATATCCTCATCTATAGTAAAACCTGGAAAACCCATCTTGCTCATGTGGATCGAGTTCTCCATCTACTCTCTCAGCACCAACTTTTCCTCAAACAATCTAAATGTGCTTTCGACACCTCATAAGTCGAGTACTCGGGTCATCTTGTTGGCAAGGCCATTGTCATGGTGGATCCTAAAAATATTGAAGCTATGCAAGATTGGACGCACCCAAATATTCTCAAAAGATTGCATGGATTTATGGATTTAATAGGTTATTATCGCAAGTTTGTTAAGAATTATGGAAATATTGCAGCACCTCTTATTGCTCTCCTTAAAAATAATTCTTTCACTTGGACTCCAACAACTGCTTAGGATTTTCAAACCTTGAAGATGGCCATGTGAACCACTCTAGTCCTGGACCTTCCTGATTTCACAAACAAATGTGATGCTTCTCGGAAAGGAATTGGAACAGTCCTTATGCAAGAGAGTCAACCTTTGGCCTTTACCATAAAACAACCGTGAGAGCAACATTTGGGAAAATCAATCTATGAAAAGGAAATGTTGGCTATTATGTATGTCATGGATCTTTTGCACCCTTATATATTAGGGAAATGATTTCAAGTTAATAAAGATCATCAAAGCCTCAAGTATTTTATGGAAAAATGTCTTTCCTCCCCAAAGAAACAAAAATGCGTGACTAAGCTCTCTGGATATGATTATGAGATTATTTACAAGAAAGGCAAAGACTATTTGGTTGTTGATGCACTTTCCAAAAAATATGAAGATGAAGGGTCCCCATTTTCTCTCTCCTTCATTGTACCAGATTGTCTCCAAGCTATTCTCTAGGAATGGCTACACGATCCCAAAAGTTTGCATATGATACAACAATTGCAAGCCAATTCTCCAGTTTCCCTAGGGTACTCTTGGCTCAATGATGAGGTTCGATACAAAGGTCATTTGTACTTAAGTAAACAGTCAAAAATTAAATCCATGATACGTTTTGAGCTTCATGCTACACCCACCGTTGGGCACTCAGGGTTTACCAAAACCTATAACTGGGTCAAAGGTTCTTTTTTCTAGGATGGTATGAAACAAGATATTCACAATTTTGTGGTTGAATGTGATGTTTGTCAATGCAACAAGGGAAAAAAAATCAAATCTCTTGGCACACTACAACCTCTTTCGATTCCACCTTCTATTTGGAGGGATATCTCTATGGATTTTATTGTAGGCTTACCTAAATTAGGCAATAAATCAGTCATCATGGTGGTAGTTGATCATCTTTCCAAGTATGCTCATTTTTGTGCTCTTCAACACACATTTACAACCTACATTGTGGCTCAACGTTTCATGGATAATATCTTCAAGATTCATTGCATGCCTCATTATATTGTTTCTAATCATGACCCAACTTTCACTAACAATTTTTGGCAATAATTGTTCAAGCTACAAAGCACCCAATTTCATCTCAGCACAACTTATCATCCCCATACTGATGGGCAAACTGAAGTTGTCAACAAGTGTTTGGAAACATATTTGATATGTTTTACATCGGAAAGGAAAAATGAATGGGCTCAATGGTTACCACTATCTGAATGGTGGTACAACACTTCTTACCATACATCTACCCACATGAATCCTTTTGAAGCAATATATGGACGAAATCCACCTTCAGTTCTCTCATACTTGCCAGTTGTCTCGAAGGTCCAAGAAGTTGACCAAACGCTTATAGTTTGAGAGGCTATCCTCTGTACCCTCAAAGAGAATTTGGTCATGGCCCAAAATCGCATGAAGCAACAAGAATATCATGGTTTCTTTGAATGTCAATTTGAAGAACTTGGAGATCAGGTGTTTCTTCAACTGTAACCTTACAAGAAAAATTCCCTCAAGGTTGATCATTGTCAAAAATTGGCACCCAAATTTTATGATCCTTATACCGTTCTCAAGCGTGTGGGATAGGTGGCCTATCAGTTATCATTTTCCAGTCATTCTAAGCTACATCATGTTTTTCATGTTTCCTTCTTAAATAGGGTGATTGGAACTAAGTTCCAAACTCAAACCAACCTTCCAAAGTTGGATGAATAAGGAACCATTTGGCTACATCCACAAGCAGTTTTGGACGAGTGTGAGCGTCATCTACATCATTGCACCATCAAGGATGTGTTAGTCCAGTGGAAATATACAACTCCAGCAGATGCCACTTGGAAACCAACTACCATTCTATAGCAATTTCCTCATCTCAATCCTTGAGGACAAGGTTGTTTTTAAGGGGGAGGACATGTTAGGGACCTAACCCTTCACGTAGATAGAATAATATATTTCCATGTAATAAATGTCACTATTAATAAGGCCTAACAATAAGGAAGAATAAGTCAAATTTAAGAAGACCTAAAAGAAGCTTCCACTTCTAGAAGGATCTTCCTCTAGATTGTTCTTTTGGATAGACATATTTAGTATAAATAGGAGTAGAGGGTATTAGAAGTTTTGTCTTGGATATTATTTTAATAAAGCTCTACTCTTCTGGAGGTTTCCCCCTGGAAGAGGAAAGTGAACATTGCTCTTAGTAATCAAATTTCTCTTTATGGTGTTATTCTAGTATTATTTTGGTATTATTGTGGTGTTGTTCTGTTTATATCTTCGTTTATCTTCCATTATAGCTAATTATTTATTTTTTTCAGACTATTTTGTATCTGGAATATTACACCAACAATTATAATAGTAGGTTCGACCTTGAATTCGACCATATCCTATGAATCAACCTCAGTCGCCGCATCCTCATCCTTGACCATAATAACCATTTCTTCGATCATAATTATTATTTTTGTTAGTAGCTTCTATATGATACATTGTTTGTACATTGTCTCGATTTCATGCATTTAAATATCATTTATATGTTTTGTGATTATGAATTTCACATATATGACACCACTTAGTGTTCTTTAAATTATGTGGGAAATCTTGCACAACATGGTCAGTTAATGCTTCACATATATTACAATATGTTTGAGCTTGTACTCTGTGAGCATCTACTATTACTAGCGGATGATCGGTGAGGCTACAAGTATCCTTTGTATGTCCTTATTCGCAAAATGAAGTACACCATAATTCATTTCTTCTTTTGGATATATTTTTCATGGTTTGTTGTAAATGATCTATTTCTTATTCTAATCTTTCGGTCGATGGGCCATCATCGTCTGACTCAATGTGTTGTTCTTTCTGTAATGCATATTCATAGGTATTTATTTAGCACATTCGTAATGGTGAATGGATTCATTCTAGAAGACTATCTACATACCATTTTACTAACAAACACTGATAGATAATGGTCAATATTTGGCTCAAAAGACATTTGAATCTTTCTTCATATTCTCAGAACAAATTGCATGGTATTTGTTTTATTTCTTTCAATTTTTGAGTAGCCAAGTGTGTGACATATTGGACTTTGAAGAATGTTAGGAAGATATTTTTTATTTCTTATTTTGATTGAGCCTAATTTTTTGTGAAATTCATAAACCATTTTAAAGCACGATGTTGAAGGGTAGCACCAAATTGTGCCATCTTATTATATTCATCTTTTATTTCCACAACATCCCAAAATTTCTCACACACAAAACAATGTATTTTTGGGTCATCATCTCCCTCATAGGTGGGGATGTGGTTAAATCCCATTTTTATTTTCTTAGGAGTAATCACTTTTTTTGTTACTTGGGTTATCACACTTTTCAACTAAGTTTTTGAGTCCTCATTTGGTTTTTATTGTGTTGCCTCTTATGTCAGTCGGTCTTCTACCAGATGGTATTTGAGAAATAATTGTTTCTTGTTGACTATGGAAATTATTTCTTCGGTATGAGAACTTTGGTCTTTGTACTTGACTTAACATCACTCCAATGGTCATGTCGATTCACAAATATAATTTTTTAAATTAAATTCTTCTATTGATAATATATTTGGTAGGGGGGTCGAGTTGGTGAGATTCTTGATTTGAATGAGCATGTTTTTGGTTTCATTTCTTCACGGCTCAATGACGAGCATGTCTCGTAGATTTCCATGCTTGCTAGTTCTATACCACAATATTGAGGATTGGTCGTCAATCTTTTATTTGTGAGCTAGTTTCCAAAATGGGGGAAGAGCATATTGTTGTGACTGACTCTTTGTAATCCATTCTTTCAGGTTGGTCTTCCAGTGGATAGGAATTCATTCTAGCCTCTGTCAACCGTGCATCACTTGTTTTGTCAGCCGTCGTCGCAACTACTATTATTTCCATCTCCGTTCGATTTATTTTAGAATCAGACTGCTCATGAACTCTATCAGGATAACCTTCCCCGATCACTTTTCTATTAGAATTATAACTAATCCACAAGTTATTAAGATATTCTATTTTATTTTTCATTTTATCCTGTTCCAACATTTAGATGTCGATATCTTGATTATGTGTTTTTTTCCTCTCAACAACATTTAAACTTCAGTAATCGCAACTCCTAGTATTTTTTTCTTGTGGCATCTCAAAACTTCGACTGACCCCCCATCGTCGACCCGAATTACTCAAAGTCGATGGTGTCGGCCATGTTCATTTGATAAGAAAGTAGTCCCAGGATTGTCTTGTGTCCTTGCACCTTGCATCGATAAATCCTTCCCACTCTTTGTCTCTTTCTTCAAAGTTGTTATTCGGTAGCGGTGTACCTATTCAAGGTCGTTATTCTACAATGTCACTGACTCCCTTGTCGAGGAGGAATTTTTGAAGCAGTGTCAGAAAAGTGCACAAGAATCCTTTGTGCAAGTCGGTGTAAAAGTTTTCTTTTATTTTATCAAGAGATGTTTGATATTCAATGGCTTGATCTGAGATAAAATCTTCGACGATTCTCTCAAACCAGTCATGCAAATTAGTTCTTCCTTTAGTTGTGAGCTCGAGGCTTAATTTCTCGTTAGTTTTGAAATTAATCATTACCTTTTTTGTTGATTTACTCAAACAAGGATTATGGGAGGGCTTCTAGAAATCTCTCGTGAGTCTTCGAGAAGAATCTTGATCATGTTTCTGCTGATCAAAGGTTGTTTATTCATGCGTAATTCTTGATGTAATTATCAGTTTTTCACTCCCACCATTCACATATGTCTTTTAGAGTTAGCATTTATGTAAATTTTTTAATGTCCAAGTCCAGAATTACATAAAATTGAACCAATGTTGTAATCTAGGGGAAAGTAAGAGATACTTAGAAGTAGTTCCTTACAGAGGAAAACATAGAATACATAGATGTAGACACATATGGATACATACATAAGTATCGAAATCCCAAATAATAAAACTTTATTATATGATATATCAATACAATACAATAGGTTACATTGTCTCTTATAGAGCTTGTCTATTTATACGTCTATATCTAGTTACTAGGCAATTGTAACTACATAAATACCATGGTCAGACAGTTAACATATACCTCAATCGAGTTATACTTCCGACTTCAATGATCGATCAACTTGTTCTTATTCTATCGTAGGGTCTAGTCAACAAAGTCAACTATCCCCTACAATAGTGTGCACAACTTCATTTGTTCACATGCACTAGATTAACCAAAAACTTTAAGTGCCAATATACCCCCACCAACTATTACTTGGCTCTTCCTCATACCAACTACCTCATGGAATGGTCATTGGAATGGATAGAATAGTGCATTTGTGTTCATACACAAACTCTTTTAACCAACACTCGGGCTTAGTGAGGTAGCCCTAAAGATCCTAGGAAATTTGAAAAACTGCATCAACCTTGACAGTTATTATTTGAGGAGTTCTCTAGTCCATTGTGTTGATTTTATCAATTAGCGGCGTGGCCGTGAAATGTGTATCCGAGAGGTGAATGAATAAGATCAAGGGCTTATCGATCATAGAATTGATAATCTTTGATATAATCTGTTTCCCAACCCGAGCTGCAATGATCTCTTTCATTTCTATTGCAATTGCAAGCATCACAATGGTGCTCTCCCTAGGAGGAAAAGAATCCAGGTCACATTTTTTTTGTACGACCTAAACTTCAACTGTGTGAATCCTATCATGGATAACATTCAGTTTTAGGGGACTTTGTAAACAGTTCCACAAAGTAAAGTTGTGATTGACCAACGCCGAAAAATTCTTGGCCTGATTTCATCCCTCCTAGAAGACGACTTCTTCAATAGAAATATGTCTATGTAATTTTATCTCCTTCCTCGATAACTCTTGAATTTTCACATGAATTTCTATATTTTGATATTGTAGATCATGAATGCGCTCAAAAACTTCTCTAATTTTTTGAATGGCTAGAATTTTTGTCTGAACCTACTCATGTTAACATATTTATGAGTAGGCCTCATCCACAATAGTAAATACCTCGGTTTGGATAGTTATCATGGCCTCATATTGGCCCTTAGTTTCTAAATGAACATCCACTTCAACAATATGCAAGGCATAGAGGGTTTCCTGAGCCTCTTTGATTTCATGACATGCATGGGATTATTTTTTTAATTGGGATCATGTAGCTACATGATTGGAGACTTCCTAGTCAAGGTGAAGGCATAATTGGGCCTTCTCTCTAGAGAGAGTGTGGTTTCGTTCCCCCAGCTCATGTACAATAGTCATGATAAATATCTCAATATAAAAAATAGGGATATATGGCATATTGTGTTATGTTTGGGTCGATTCAGATGAGGTCATTGCATGAGGATTGACATTGAGCACTCTGCATTGGTCTGTTCCTGGAGAAACGATGGCTTGGGGTGATGGTGGTGATGTTATAGCCAGATGTCGGCCCAAGTTATCCACCTTCCTCGCCATGTCACTTTGGAACACCTTCTATCTGGCCAACTATGCTTGAATCTCCTTCAATAATTTGGCTAATTGTTGGCCCCATGTTGGGGAGCCAATCTCTATTTGTGGGGGGTTAAAGATATGTTGATGTTTGTTGGAACCCAGTTGGGATTTTTCTTTGGCTGGTTGTAGTGGAACTTCTTATTTGATAGGATTTTCATGGGATGGATATTATTGATATCCCTCTAGGTTGGAGCCAAGATCAATATGAGTGGCATATTTAGTTTTGGACCCACTCTTTCACTTTTTCGTAGCCACAAAACCTACATTAGATCCACGAGTGCTATGTTCCTGGATTTTATTTTATCTTATCTCAAATGCATATTTTATCATCGAAAAGGGAGGATGGTAGTCAATCTGACAATTTTTCAAATCCATCCATAATATCCCTTTTTGCAATGTAGAAGGGGATCTCAACTATCAAATTACCTCTAGCTACACGGGGATAGATAAAAACATTATGGAAATTAAACTTAAAATTAAGATAATCAACATACCTATCAAATATATGTGTAAGGATGCGTACCCTCTCAGATGAGGAAATGATCAACTATGTGTACCATTGATGGAAGGATTTGCTAATTGTCGTGTGGGTCTCTTCCTTCTTAGAATGCAAGAGTGGTAAGAACCAGGGGAAAAGAAAGGATGGTGTGTCTTCCATGTCTATTTAAAATCCAAGTGGTGGTTTCCATAGTACCATACCAAATAAAATGATGACCCATTTATAGTGAAATTATTTCCCTTCATCTTGAATCTTCAGATAGTTAGTGATGAACTCTTTGAACAAGAAATCCCAAAATAACTCATGTTAGTGATGACATTGTTAATTTTCTTATCCCATGTATAATTTTCTTATCAAGTAGATAGGGATAGTATATCCATAGGTGTCCCCCATGCAATATGGTAAGGAGGAAACAGACATAGTACTGAAAGTCCTAAGAACGACCAAGATGTTGATGCTTAAGGATGGAGAGAAAATCAGATATATTTAGAGGTATTTCCCATTCCTAAATCAATACTTTGTGATTCCTATGTTCTCTTTGGAAAATATCCATGTACCTACTGGACTATAGCTTTGGAAATAGAGAGGGATCCCTAACATTATAATTGACACACCTAAGCAGGGAAAACTTCCTGAATGTAGAACCCTCAAATGGTACACAATATGGTAGCGCTGGGTTGGTAATTGGCTCTTCCTTCATGGCCTTAGACTTCGATCATGTGTGGGGTTTGATTAACGATTACATACAATAAATGGTGATGAGAAAACCAAAATTCCCCAGGAAAAAGGGGATAGTTATGTCTGCTAACACCTTACTAGGAGGGGAGTGGAGGAGGACTTTCTAAATGTAGGGATAAATTAAGGAGGGGTCTATGACACTTATTTTTAAGGGAATGAAACCATAATGATTCTTACCATTCCTTGAATATGGATTTATTGGCTTGTCCTTTGCTTGAGCTAGTCGGTACCATGTTCCATCCTAGCCATTGGATTCATAATTAATTCCTACTTTATTATAAATTAGGAAAATCATCCTACTATCAATGACATTAATGGGCCCATATTCCAAAAATTGTATGAATTTGACATGAGGTATAAATACATGTCAATCGATTGTTACTATCACAAATATGTTGTTTTCTATAGATCTTGTAAAATGATGATGACTTTGACAACATCCTACATGCGTGAGTATTATTATTCGGAGGCATCATGCATGTTCTTTTGTGCCCCAATATCATTTTATTTCTAGCTTAATTGGACATAGCCACCCGTAGTGGGTCTCAAAATTTTCTCATTCGATTGCGATCAATCAGTTCTTGTCATGGAGGAACTATGCTAGGCTCGACCAGTTATGGTATTATCCATTGGTTAAGAGTTCTTCTACAGTTATGCCCAACTCGTCTATTTTCCCAATGGGGATAGGTAAGAGTATTGTAGGGAACATTTCCTTAGTGGCTATTGATGGGGTATCCATGTCCATTTCCTTTGCACATGACCTTGGTGAAGTCCTAGTGGAGAATCAAGAACTTGGGGTTATGGGATGTGTTTTTGGAAATATGCATTGGGAATTCATATATTGATTACATGTGTTACATAATTTCTTAGCTATCCATTGACTTTTTAAAGGGAATCTGTATTGATGGATATATGCCCTATGTCTGAATATTTCTCACATAAACACTTCTATTGTTGTCCATTCTTGATAAGGCTCTCGATACGCTAACCACCAACACGTAGGAATTCTTATGAGCACGGTGTCAAGGGAGTGAACACGATGGGGTTTAGGAACTTGTTGTCTCTAGGAAATTAACATATCCACCAGATATTATCCATCATACTGGTAGGATACAAATTCCTCCTCGTGCACTTCTGTGTAGATACGCGTGGATCTCCTTGTCAACAATTCATGTAGTTTTTGTTTCCATGTTTCCATGGCATCTTCAGAGTCAGCGTCATAAGACTTGATTCTCCACAAACTTAACTCTCCATCTACGGTGGGATTGATATAGTATTCTATGTGGCCATTGATCTTCTAAATGATTTCAATTATAGAGCTCCATGCATCCTCATCCACTATCTCACTATACTTGTCTCCTTTATTTGTATCTAGAGGTGTGATCATGTGTAGGGTATCTGTCTCAAAGGAATTATCTCTCTTCTTTAGATTCAACACTGCATTATTTTCAAAGGCCCAATCAATGAAAAACAATATAGGGTATGGATTGGAGTCATCCATAATTTCTATGACCTAAAAGTGAGACTTTTTATTCTCCCTTTCTATAGTCACCTCAATTTCTCCAGTCGGCTTATAGGGTAGATCCTGTATTGATTTTCCAACCACAACTAGATGGGTGACTATATTGGACTAGATTTTCCCATAAACTCCCATGAATTCTTTGGTAGAATATTCACATCAAAAACTAGGTCCAACATGACACCATTCATTCCATAACCACCAAGCTCAACTATCATTTTGAACTCTCTGCTAGTGCATTTTTTCTCGATGAATTGAAACACCTACCATTTTGGTAGGGGAGATGATATTTATCTATATGTCATCTCTTTCCCCATACAAGTGAATAACATATATAATAAATTCCTTGCAACATCAACATCGTTAAGAAATCTCAAATAACAATGTAATAAATTACTTGATCTTTAGTGTATATCTCGCGACCCAAGTCATGCAATGCTTCTTCATGCGTTGTGTGCTTAAACTCCTCAAGATGATGTTCCTTAATTTATCTTTTCTCTATGAAACATAGTTATTCTTTTCTACATTATTCTTCCATCAACTTATGCATTACATGTTTCATCTTTTCACGCATGCGAGCTTCCTCCAATGATATTTGCATCGCATGCTGCAACTCCTCCTGGGTGTGATCCTCTTCTAGAGTTGATTATATCACATGCTATATTTCTTCGTGGACCTTGTCCTCTTCAAGTGACATCTATTTCTCTCTCTATAATTCTTCATGGATACAAGACTCCTCAAATGATCTTTGTATCATGCACTACAAATATTCATGTGCTCTTTCTTCTTCAATGGCTCTCTACACATCACACAAAAAATGATTTTGTTGGGAAGAATGAAACTTAGGAGGGAAATGTGTTGCCTTTATGATATTACCCTATGAATTTTAACTCATTCTCTCAACCTACTATAATTCCCTTTATGTATTTTCCCCACCTCGAGTTATCACTGAGAAATCATCTTCCTCATCCTGGTTCTCATTCTTGTGTGGATCCACATGCACCATGTTGCAATGTGTCTTCTTTCCTTCCCACTTCTTCAGTGAGTTAGGATAGTCCTTTGTGACTTTCTCGGGACTGTAACGATATGCAAAAAACATACACAGTTTGGTGCAAAACCTCAATACATGACCAATCTCTATATAATTGAAATAAGTGTAGGGTCTACCTCCCCCTCCTCCATTTCCTTATCTGTGACCACGTCCATATCCATCTCTAGGAACTCCTTGTATCTTCCTCTCTCAGCATTACCACGATCACCGACCTTGTATTCTTATTGAACCTAGAATGCATCACGAGTATTGACTTGGATCATCTAGAGTGTCTGGAAATTATTGACATCATGTCCCGTGTATTTACTAAACTCATAGAATTAAGCATGGTGTTCTTTTTATACTTCTCTAAAGTTGGTAAGTGGGGTGGTGCATCGCCCCACTATTTGTATATATTGCACCACTTTTCCTAAGGTCCAGTTGGAAATGGACTTGGTGCTCTCATCTCCACATAATTTGGAATGACAGGGCACTTATCCATGTGATTTCCCTTAGATCAACATGTGGTACACCATACATGATCGTGCACGACTTTTATTTTTTCCATATCTTGCAAATGCATCATCATATTTTCTAACTACGACTACACCATGTGCCAATCCTATCGATGTCTCTGTTCCTACTGGTGTAGCCTCCAATTACATGGTAATATACATGAATTCTTCTTGATTCATCACCTTTTCTTGGGTGAGAGGGACTTGAATATGGGGAAATAACCATGTAATAAACCACTTTCTATGTTGTACATCCTGGATTTGGAAGGTCATCTATATAATAAAATTTTGAACCGTTGGTCATAGTACCACACGTTTTCTCCTTGTTTATGTTTAATCTCATTTATTTCAGTAATACACTCAAAATATGACATAGGTTTCTAGAATTCCCTAAGAATATATTGCTTGACCTTTGTCAGGGACCTCACTTGTATCACTAGTGTAGTGGCCTTGTACTTCATATAAAACATTAGGGATTTATCCTTGAATGTATTTTCTAGCTGTGCAACCTTTTTTGCTTCGTATGTGATCCTTTTCACATACCATATTTCTTCACACATGAATCATTGTTGTTCTGCATCATCTTTACCCATTCCTTGGTACACAGGTAGCCTCAGTGTGCTATCATTATTCACCATCTTCGACCTTGAACTAAATCCCACTATCTTCTTGGTGTGTGTTATGATTCCCAACAATAATACTCTCCTCGGTAAACTAGCACTAACTTCACCTTCTTTTTCACTCATCTCTTCTCTTCTTTCTCCTATTCCAGTCACCTCACTGTTTGTTGTTCTCTCTTCGTAATTACAAAGGCACAAGGGGGGTGGTTCAAACATGTGGGAGTTCCATTTTATTATGAAATTCCTTGAGAGGTGAAATATATAATTTCCTACTTGCATCCACATAAGACCATATATAATCGCCAATTATCCTCCCCCACCATTAGGGGAGCCTCCATATTCTTCTCCTTTGTCCATGCTTCCACTCTACACCTAATTTTCCTTTGAAGTTTTGGCACTCTGCAACAACAAAGGGGATCAAAATTCCTCCCTAGGGATCCTCTTTCTAATACTAGGACTACTACTACTATTAATACTACCGTTGGTATCCCCACTAGACACTATACTCTTGATGTCATGCCTCTTCTCAGGCCTAGCTTTATCGGTGCTCCACTCCGACACAACACAGTCTTTCTCACTTCCTCTTGGTGTTGTCTATTTTATATTCATCCTCGACCCAAACCTTTGTGTTGTGCCCCTTGGTTCCTTCCTACCAATCCTATTATCCACTTTATTTCTCAACTCAACTCTTCTTGTGTATCTCTCATCTCTATCTTTTCTTTTCTCCTCTAGGTTCATTCAATTCATCACCTCATTTCAACATATTTTGGATCATCCTCAAGGAATCCATCTCCTCTCTCACTTTTCCCCTATATTCTCACCCCCCCCACAATGCTAGGGGAGTTTACATAGCCATCATGTCAGGATCCATGTGCATCAACCCTTTCTCCATGAACAACATCTTGACCTAGAGTGGAATTTATTCTAGCATTCACTTTCTCATAATTTTTGCAAATTTTCTTTCATCCTCACTGAAAGAATCAATGTAACCCACAAAAAAATCAATAGTATATCCTTTCTTTACTCGAGAAAACTAGAAATAAATGGCTCAAGTCCACTTATTGTCCAATGTGTTTATCCTGTCAAGTGTGGCTTGACCCCAAACTAGTGGTTCTAGAGGCCACAACGCAGAATTGGTAGCAATTTTCCTTTTCATCTATTTATACAACAAGAAAGGAAATTCAACAAATAACGTCTCATGTATAACAGTGTAGAGATACTTGTCCTTACATCTCTTCACATTGAATCTCAAACCTTGAGGCTCCCATAGAGAAAACTCTTCTTCCTTTGCAGTTAACCAATCTTGAATTTAATCTGAGATCGATACCACCTCATTTCTTTCCTTCCTCGTTCAATACAATACATTCAAGTCTGAGTAATGGAACCATTTGTTGGGTTGTTTCACACTTCTGCGTGTCCTTCTTAACGCTAGGGATTTTAGACCCAGGGTTCATCCAAATTTGACCAACAAAACCCCGAAAGCATTGAAATATCAATATTAATCCAAGGCTGAAGAAGGTATCACCCGAGACACAATGAGGATCACAAATACCATATGGTATTTTGTTAGGGATGAAGTAATAAACAATCAGAGATCCATCTGGGTTGACATTCAGGAATACCATAACTGACAACTTACTATTATCATTATGTAAAAATAATACACACACATATCCAAATAACACATGAGTGACACATGATAGATCAGAATCACTGCATATTTATTATTCTTCCCATTCCATCAAACACGGGAATATGTTAAGAAACACATACCTGACAACAATAGAGTCTCATATTCCCTTAGAAATTTTCTAGAATTACAATAAACTGTGCTATGCACACCCTTTTAGAATTTGGACATATGAAATACTCAGAATTATAATCAAAAACATTACAACAATACAATACTATAAAGTCTTAGAGATAACTCTACGGCCATGCACAAAAACAAAAACTTGGTGAATGAACTGAATGAGTAACTCTATTTCTTTTGTCGTTGCTCCCTTTTATATCTTTCTCTGCTCCGAGAGTGTTTTCTTTGTATATTCTACTATTCTACTCCACTTTCTCTACTAACTAACCTCCTTGCATGCTTCGACCACCTTCCTATGTTACACATATCCTTTGTGAAATTGGGGCAATTTTAACTACCTCACCAACTCATATTTTGTCTCCTCCATGTTGCCTTGTGTTGTTGGCAGTAATCATTTAGGGAGATTACCCGAGGATTCCTTTCTTTACTCCAGTAGACCTCTTCTTTATTTCTAGTGTGCTTCTCAAAATGTGGACCAACGTGCATTTGGTATACCTTGGACATTGGTGCACAATATCAAAAATCGGTCTAGCACATGCTTCATGTCAATCCTCGCGCATTAGCTTGCGCATGTGAAAAACTAGAATGGGTGCACACAACTTCATTTTGTATTTCACATGTGATTAAACCAAAACTTTGGGTGCCAACACTCTCCCCCTCTTTT
>SNQJ01S0016494.1:279513-294607 GCA_010110895.2 Picea sitchensis
CCCCCACTATCCTCCTTCACTCCCCCATCTCTATCTTTACCTTTATTAACCTCTCTCTCTCTCTATACCCTCCTATCTCACTCTCTCTATATATATACCCCCATGCCTCTTTCTCTCTATCATTCTCTCTCACCCACATCTACCTCCCTCTCCTACCACTCCCTGTCCCTCTATCCCATTCATAGTCTGTCTTTCTCTCTCCCACTCTATCAATCTAATTTCTCTCCCACCTTCCCTCCCTCTCTCTCCTATCCCCCCATGTCTCTATCTTTTCCCCTCTTCCCCTAATAACAATGATGTGCATGCACTCCTACTTAGGAATGCACACGCACTTTCTCAGGAATGAGGGCACACTTCTGGTTATGAATGCACACATGTTCTAAATATAAAGCATGATTATAATTAGGAATTCATACACATTCATGAGCACACATGCATTGTTTCTTAAGAATGTGTGCACATTCCTAAAAGATATGAGTTGGAAAGTGTGTGTGGAAATTTAGTGAACATCAAGGTTACATGATTAAGAATGCATTCATGTTTCTAAGAACATGTGTGTGTTCCTATGTCACACATTCCTTCACACCCCATTGTCACTTTTTGGTCCATCAACGTCTTGTGGAAACCATTTTCCATTCTTTCAAAGAAACCTAGGCCTTCATTCTTGATCCATGGTGTAGATATAATGGGACTCAGGATGCCTTGTCTTCTCTTTCCTAGCCCTTTTAGATTATATCCCACCCACCTTAGGAGTTCAAAACGAATGCCTCTAGTATGATTTTTGAATTCACCAAGATACTCTTGAGAGACATGCAAGGAAGGTGAAATTACCAAATTTTCCTCTGTCATGGTGTTGGCTTGGGAAGTAGTAATGGGATATGACCCTATTTCTTTGTGCTCCTAGAATACTGCTTGGATCCTTTCCAAGGTCCCCTCATTCTATTCCAACTCTTTTTTTAGTTGAGCCATCATTTTCATGATCCTATTCTCTTGCAAGCTATCCAACTGAATGGCCTTCTCTCCCAAGTATACAAACTACACTCTATGCTTGTCCTAATATTCCAAGACAATGAGGGAGTCTTGGCATTCTTCAAACTTCTTCTTGAGAAATGGTAGAAGTTTATAAGAGGTCTTAATTTTCTTCTCCATATTTTCCATCCTCTTTTTGAACATATTGACCTACTCGTTCAAGTGCTTTTTCTCTTCTCGAAGATGACTACTAGTGGCCCTTATGTCCTCCAATTTTTCTGTACTTGTTTTATCCATGTTTACGTCTACAATATTTTGTTCAAATATCTTGCAACTATAATAGTCAAGGGTGTAAATTCTGTTATATCATATTATATGACGGACTTATAGATCACTCGATTCACCAACATGGATTCTTGAGGAAGTTAATATCTATTCTCTATTTCTTTGTCTTGAATATATATATATGTGTGTGTGTGTGTGTGTGTGTGTGTGTGTGTGTGTGTGTGTGTGCGTGCGTGTATTCTCGGAATCACTACAAGACTTGTTTCATTTGTCTAACATATCCTCACTATTATTTTGAAGGCATGTGATGGTGGTTTTGATTGTGTGATGAGTTACCTTGTTCATTACTTGCTTATAGGGGCCATCAACCCTTCTCTACCTTGAAGTTTGGTTTCAAGAATTCAATGTTTAAATTTCTACATAAAACCAATGCCAATTCTTAACAATGGAGCAACACGCCTATCAATATGGTTCTAAGCATTTACAATTCTATTTCTAGTGGTTCAATTTGTTGGATTTGATATGCCAAGACAATCCTCTATACATGAATGGTCTATGTAGGTGATTTCCATGAGAAACAATCTAGAACATGGTCAATTCCACTATATTCACCATATGTATTTAGGTCGAGAGGGAACAATGCACTAGCTCAAACAATTTCAAAGTTGGGAAACAATTCACGGAAGGTGAGAACAAATTTTGTGCTATGAATTGAGGAATCCAAAAAATCAACACTTCAACAACAACAAAAATAATAATAGGAGCGTACACCAAATTCACCAATCAAATTGTTGTCAGAACCAAATTGATTTTCCTTCAAAGCCTATAAAATCTTGGAAGTTCCACTATGAGCTATAGTCCCAAGATAGTCAATTAATTTTTCTTTGGTCATAAGAATACCAATATCAAATATGGTAATGGTCTCATTATCCTTATTTGGTTTCATGCAGATCTCCAAGTCACCACCATCTCCAAGTAAGCTCGGGTTAGTCACACTAAAAAACTATAGTTTATCTAGACAATCGCTTGCATTACTAAGAAGCTCCTGAATTAAGACATCTTTCTGGTTGTATAGGCTATGAAATATCAAAATGAGAAACCTATTGACTTCTTCCTGATATTCAAATTTATCATTGGGTTATTTAGGTTATACATGCACAAGTACCTTCTAACTATTCTAAGTTTCACTATCTTAATTTCCTTAGCAACAAACAACTTAGCATAGTAGTGAAATCAATCAACAAAGGAATGGATTTTCCCACGCGAGGAAAATATAGTCAAAACAATAAGAAATCGTCCAAGTTGAGTACAAAATTTCTCATGTAGAAGCAAATTCATCCAGCTACAAAATAAAATTTCATCCAGTTATAAAATAAAATGCCTAGCAAGATGTCAAGTCATCTAGGAAGGTGGAAAATCACCCAGGAAAGTGAGAATTTGTACTATGAATTGATAAATGTCCTAGGAAAGTGGGAAAACATCCCACTGAATTCAAAAATGTTTGAGGGAAGCGAGAAAATGTCCTAGGCAATTGGAAAACGACCCAAAAAATAAGAAATCACTCAGGCAAGGGTTAATTCATCCTAAGCGATGCAAATTCTACTTAGGGAGAGAGTTATAGATCAGAGGAGTGAGATATTCAACCAACCATTAGACTAAATTGAATTACAAACTCTATAGATAAGTGGAACAATCAAATATTGAGAGCCATTGATATCTATGCAGAGTGGAATGAATGGTGGAATGAATGGTGGGTATCTCAGAGCTATTACCATTCACAAA
This sequence comes from Picea sitchensis, assembly GCA_010110895.2. Lineage (NCBI taxonomy): Eukaryota > Viridiplantae > Streptophyta > Pinopsida > Pinales > Pinaceae > Picea > Picea sitchensis. The sequence goes on from SNQJ01S0016494.1 coordinate 282,550, forward strand.
AGTGCCAATGTAAATTATTGTGAGTTTCATTAACAAAATTCCATGTGGGACTTTCATGGTTGAGAAAGAATGAAACTAATTGCAACAATTAACCGTGAATAAACAACAAGAATATATCACACAAAACTCTACACCACAACACTGAAATCAAACAAAATCAATCACCATGAACTCATAAATTGTACGCTTGAAACCTAAATGTGAAAATTATCTTTGAATGGGGGATCAATTTTTCATTTCGCCAGTATTTGGTACAAGGATATCTTGGTCTTGTTTTCTATCATATTTCACTATTTCTATTGGCCAAAAGTCCCATTAAGATTGATATTGAAGGAGGAAATAGGGAGACTTGGGGATAGGAGAAGGATAACAACCATGACTCTTCATCTCCCTTTTCTCATCCTTCTCTCCTATTTTATTTTTTCTTTTTCATTAAATTTGATTTCCTCTCACAATCAATTTTGTCTTATTCATCTTTACAGTTTCATTGTTGTACATAACTCACTTAACCTTAACTAGCACAACCAAAAACAAATCTGTGGTTGATGAACGCCAGTAGGGGATGCTAGAAAAAGAAAGGAGCAATTTAGTTTATATTTGTTGTATAAACTTGATATAAACCCTAATCATTAATAGATATACTCAAGAGCATGTATATCTAGCCTAACGTAAAAATTTCAAGAAATTTTTATCAACTATAATTCTAATTACAGTGTTAAAAAAAATTATTTTAATGAATGAAGAGTGTGTATATTTGACCCTAACTTCAAAATTTGAACAAACGTTTATCAACTATAATCCTGCATATTTAACCGTGTTCTAAATGATACCTCGAGTGTCTGTCCTAACCAACAATATAACTAAAAATAATATATAGATAGTCAAACCATGTGTTATCACATAGACTGTCATGGGTCAATAAAAATCTTTAGTTTGATTTAGAGTCATGGTTTTACCTTAGGTTATATGTTTTAGGTCCCTTTTCCCATAACAATTTTTGAATTTTTTGGTCATGGATAAATTATGATTAAGTTTGGTTTTGGTTAAAAGTCATTGAGTCACATCTTTCAATTTTTCATTATGACCCTAACCTGTCACCTTCTCCATGTTGTACGCTAACCCCATATTTTTGTCACTCATCTCATTAAAGTGTCATATCTAATATGATTTGTACACTACCAGCTCACTAGGGGAGTTAGCAACACCTATCAAAGTACATATCACATTTATTATCATCATTTCTCTTTAAAAGGTCATGTCATTAAAGATATCCTTGATTTCATAGGTAAATTTTAAATTAATATTCAAGGATCCTTTTTATGGATGTATTAACAATTTTCTCCAAGTGTCCAAAACATCCTTCATCTTGGCACTACGAACTGGTGTTACAGACAGGCGCTGTGGATTTCGTTGCGAACTAGCAGTAGGGGATGATTTGGCAGTTACACTACTTGTAGGTGCTCCTAAGAAGATATGAATACATCACGCTCCAACTCCAAGCTACCAGGTACTTCATGAGCCTTCCCACCTTGTTTTAAGGAGTTGAAAGGGGTTTAGTATATTTCCTCTTATGGCATTTTGAATTGGTTGGATGGCGCTGCAAACTCTTCCATGGACCTATAATTGAGCTCTAAACCTTCTCCCATTTCTCTGTAGTTTATCTCTTGAAACCATAAACATTTATGAACTTGAATTACCATGTATTCTGATCCTTTTCCTATGCATCACTCTTTCTTACAATATTTTCCCAAACCCTAACTCTGGTGCTACGAACTCTATGTTCCAGCATCCCTGCAAAGTAACTTTTTTTCCAATTCACCATATTTTCACAGTCCTCTTAAGTGGATAACCTTAGTGATAAAATATTTCATCCTCCTAAGGTACAAAACTCTCCTCAGGTTGACAAGTTTGTACAATTGGAGGTGAATAATAAAAGTAATAGCATTGGGTCTACTAAGAAATATAAGGCAACAGAGGAAAATGTAGAAGAAGAAGGATCTTCTCAGTCCCCACAAAGAGAGGTTTCACCTTTTCCATCTCCCAATCGAGTGGAGACTCCTTCAAATAGAGCCACAGATCTGAGAGGGAGAAAGTTATTACTCTCTTCACCATCTGTTGTAGACAAGGTCAAGACCAGGAGAACTATTACTAGAGCATCAACAAAGTAGGAAAGAATTGCGGAGAAAGTGTCAGTGAGAGACCCCATCTAGAAAAAGGGCCAAAATGTACCTATCAAATATCCCATTGAAGTTGTATACATAACTAATACTCCATAAAATCCTACCTTTAAGAGGATGAATAGACAACTTAAGGAGGCCAGAGATGAAATTGATAAATTAAAAAGTGAGGAGTTAGTTGAAAAGAATAAGCTAAGTGATATTATGGATATGTATTGTGTAACTCTTGAAAAGGATAAGTTGATAGCTAAAATATTTATACCTCTCCCCGGGCAACTTAGAAGCTTGTACAAACAGAATATAGCCTACCAGAGTCAGATCAGAGGGCTAAAGATGGAGTTGCAACCTTTCAAGGAGGAGTTGGACAAGAAGAATTTGGATCTATTAGCTAAATTTCCCACCAGGAGGAGCTCCAGAGTCAGAAAGTGAAGGGGATGGACACCTTGGATCATACCATTTTTTACAGTTTTTCATTTTGGTATTTTTCTAAAATGAAGACAATCATGTTTGATAAGATAGGATTTAATTAAGGATGTATTAAAATCTCCTATTTCTCATACCACTATTATATATTATTATAGTAATGGTTGACACTTGGCACAGTTTTGGAGTGTTTTTGATGCATTTTCAAACAAGCAGGGCAACTACAGGAGAGATCGCAGTGCCTGGCACTGCAAACTAGATGATAGAGTTTGCCACTGCGAACTCTTGATATGGAGGTTTTGGAGGAACAAATGGTTTCCAAATGGGAAGATAAGGATATGACATCTGCTGGGAATTCAATTGAAGGCTAGAGGGACACCTGATCAAGGGAGATGCGCTCAGATCACATGTCATCAATCATATTTAATATGATCAAGGAGGTTACCAACATATTCCTAGTTTTTATCAGTTTGTTGCTTTTTTGTTGAAAAATTGTAGTTACTCTGCCTTTAGGTGTGGGAATCCTCATAAATAATGGAAATTCGAATTGCAAATTTGTCATTGAAATCATAGGCTATAAGGTAGAGCTTGGAAATCATCAAGGGGTTCAAAGGATTGTAATGAGACTCATATTTTTTTTAATTTGTGAAGTTACAAATACATCTCTGGAGTTTGTGTATCAGACTTGAGACTTTTTAATTAATAAAGATCACTTTCTTTCCATTATCTTATCTCATCTTACTTTGATTTACCTTCATTTGAAATATTCATGTGATTTATTGTATTTTTATTGTAATGGAGGTTTTGTTGTGATGTTGCTATGATTTTATCAGAGTTTGTCTTTTGATTTAAATAAGTTCTTATGTCAAAAGACTTTTCTCATTTGTTTGCTATTATTGCCTGAAGTGAGTGGTAGACATATTCATCTTATCTTTGAGTCTTCTATCTATCCATTATATTGTGTAAAACCCTAATCTAAGTTATCTAAAACCTCATTTGTTGATACATCTTTTTTGGAAAATTGTGTGATTTTCACTGTTCTACCTGAGTTTTGATCCATTTGACATCATTATAAAAACTTATCTTTAAAACCTATTGAGGGGTGTTGAGCTTACACTTTAGTATTTTCAAATATATTAGCATTATTATTATTTTCTTTCTTCTTTATTTGATAATCGATGATCCATGCTAGATAGTGAAACAACATTTGTTGCAGTGTGTTTGTTGTCTCTCTGCTTTCTTGTAATGGATTTTGCATGCAAGAAGAAGCACCCATGGACACATGGTAACCTCCTATTTATTGTAACGGACTTTGTTTGTAAGGTAATCGCCCATGAACACATGCTAACTGTAAAAAAATGTAGTTAAAAACCTAAAAAATGCACATTGAAGTTTGTATGAATAATATGATTCACCGTTATTATGATAATCACATTAATCACCTTTTTTAATGACAACCGACCATGTTTTATTATGAAAGGAAGTTAATGGTTGAAATATTTAAAGCTCACTAATTATGGCCATTTTCAATAGATGTACGTCTCTCAGTATAATTAATTGCTAAGTTAACTTTGATTCTGGTTCTGATCCATTTTGGATCACCCAAAACTGTCCCGACAATTCAATTCACGATCTTCCCTTTTTCAAAGGTGCGTATACTTCATCAAGGACCATATTAGAATTCGATGAGGAAATTATCGACAATGACTACACTAGTTATTCATAATCATAGTATTGGGATATGCATCACAACATTGCAACTTGCCAACGACGCATTGTCAGCAAATCCAAGCTATTAGAGACACTTGCAGAGGAGGGCCTAGAGAGCATTTGCAACACTAATGGAGCTATGCATATAGTCTTTTCACAGAGAGGATAGGATTAATATTAATCTATAATCACCCATGCAAAGAAATAGCTATTTGACACATAGATCTAGACTCTTCACATGTCGCATATATGTTTCCATTTTTTAATACGGTGAATAATGCCTAGTGATCTGGTTGACAGATGGATATGGTTCTTTGCAGATCGCTAGAGCAATGCCGTTTTGGAATAAGTGGTGAAATTATAGTGATCAAGTTTGGATTTGAATTCCATTTGATACTAAATAAAATTAGATTGAAAAAAATTGAGAGTATACATTTTACAAATAATAAAACATATTACTTTTTCAAAATTAAAAAAATCTAAATAGACAGTCATAGTATTTAAAACCTTAAAAACCTTTCAATTTTTTTTTTCAAATCTCCTCTCTTCTAAAATAGAAATTACATAATTTTCATCAATATAATTTGTGTAAAGATAAGATAATCCCACAACTAATACTAATACTTGTGAAATTGAACTAAATACACTAAAAACAAGGAAATGTCTCCTACTATAAAATTAAAATAAAACTAAGAATTCTATATAAAATTAAAATATATTTTTATTGTAATCCTTTCATCATTTTCACTATTCATATATGCAAGCAAATAGATTATTCTTGGATCCACTACACAACAACTAAGTCTTGGATCTGTAGCGCACAAGGAAACTATGTGCATCGAAGTGACAAAATAATGCACGCCACCAACTTCATCATTGAAACAATCAAAACTTGTTGTGCAGTTCACAAACTACACGAAATGTTGAGTGATGTAATATAAACGCTTTAAAGAACAAATTATAAATGTGAAATAACAAACTGCTATCCTTAGCACATAAACTCAGAAATATGAATTTCTTGATACTAATAAACTTCGGCACAGTGCACGTGGTTACATAATACAATATGAAAATGATTTTCGGCTCCAATGGATTCTTCTACTAACTTTACAAACATAGATCATGTGCTCAGACTTCTTCAACTTCTCAATTGTTGTTGTTAAACTTTTACCTCTCTGCCTCCTCTCTGCATTACTCTGCATCATCTTATTAACTAAAATACTCAAACTTATATGGATTCTGACTCAGACTTCTTACAGAAGCTAATACTGACTCAACATTAAAGACTACCATTAATTCGACGGACTCTTGAACTATTTAACTGCACTCGAGAAATATAAAGATCGGCTCCATTTATATCTTCCTGCTTGCCGAATGACTTTTGAGTAAACGTGTGACTTTTCACTTGCATACTGTCAGACTGACTAACTAATACATCAGTTGACTAACAAAGCTACTAAAAAAAATTATTGATAGACAAATCAAAGGAGATGTGCAGATCTCACCGACTTGTAATTACTATTTCCAACACTCCCCCTTAATTATAACTAGGTGGGATTACAAAATAACTTTACATCAAAAATTGAGTTTACAATTTTAATATCACTCATCTATTACTGCGCAGTTTCCCAGACTGTTGTGCAGATATTGAAATTCATCTCTTGCTAAAGCTTTTGTGAAAATGTCTGTGACTTGTTCTTTTGATCTGCAAAAATCTAAACAAATCTCTTTGTTATTCACCAATTCTTTGATAAAATGATACCTTGTATCAATGTGCTTGGTTTTATTTTGAAACACATGATTCTTTGATAACATGATGGATGAATTTTTGTCACATAAAATTGTTGTTGGTTCATGTTGTTCCTACAACAAATCTTTTAACATTCTTCTCATCCATACCACTTGACAAGTTGTGCTCGTAGTTGTGATGTATTGTTCCTCTGTTGAAGAGAGAGTCACTATGGGTTGCTTCCTTGATGCCCATGATACCATCCTTGTTCCAAAATGAAATGTGTACCCAAAGTTACTTTTCCTGTTATCTATGTTGCCTCCACAATCATTGTCAGTGTATCCACTGAGTCTGAAATCTTCTAAAGTGGAGTACTTAATGACAAATTATTTTGTTCCATTAACATATCTCATGATTCTCTTTCCTGCCTTCTAATGTGATTCTTTTGGAGTTTACATAAACCTTGAAATTAGATTCACTCCATACATAATATCAACTCTTTTCACTGTTATATACATAATAGTTCCTACCAGTCTTCTAAAAAATGTAGGATACACCTTGGATTCTTTATCTTCCTTGCTTAACTTTAATCCTGTTATGACAGGTTTTGGTGTCGCTTTTGAATTCATCATATTGAATCTTTTCAAAATTTCATGTGCATACTTGGACTGTGAGATAAATATACTAGTTTTGGACCGGTGAAATTATATTCCCAAAAAATATATCATAAGCCTAAATTAGTCATTTCAGATTCATCCTTCATGACTGACTTGAATTCTTCTATGCCAAAATCACTTGTAAAAATCAAATCATCCACATATAAGCAAACAAGTAACATATTACCTCGTTGATTTTCTTTGATGTACAATGTTGGCTCAATTTCACTTCTTTGAAATCCATTCTTTATCAGATAGGAATCTATTCGACTGTACCAATCTCTAGGATCTTTCTTTAATCAATACAATGTTTTCTTCAATCTGTACACTTTGTCTTCTTGTCCTAGAACCTCATAACCTTGTGTTTGTTCCACATATACTTCTTCTTCTAAGTTTCCATTCAAAAATGTTGACTTTACATCCATCTAATAAACTTGCCACTTGTACTGTGCAATAATGGCTAACACAGTTCTGACTGTGTCCATGCCCTCAAATGGTGAAAATGTTTCATTGAAATCAATTTCAAGTTGTTGTGTAAAAACTCTTGCAACTAATCTTTTCTCGTGCTTCTGCACTTTTCCTTTTGTATCTTGCTTGGTCTTATAAATCCACTTGACACTTATAACATCCTTATCTTAAAGTACATCTACCAACTTCCATGTCTGATTGTTCTCTATGCATATGATTTCTTCATCCATGGCTTGTGCCCATACATTACCTTTGACATCTTCTTTAATGGTTCATGGATCATCTATTTGTGAAAATAAAGAAAAAACAGAAAATAAATTTGTTGTGTTTTCATTATAGATGTCGCACAAACTTCTTGTCTTTCTTGGTAACAGACTTTCTAAAGTTGGATCTGGAGAAGTAGAACTACTTGGACTGCTTACTGGTGTTTTTTGCCCTCTAGATGTAGACTGTGCACCTGTTGTTCTCATTGGAGTATTATGCACTGTGATTTGTGTCATAGTGCCAGGTGTAGAAGGGACTGCCCACTAACTTATGCATGGTGCTTGTACCACTTCATCTTCTGTGTCATGATTCTCTATTGCATCAATAATTTTGACCGTCTTTGATATGCTTCCATCCCATGCTTCATTCTCCACGAACTCAACATCGCAGGTGATTATAACTTTTCTTGCGACAGGGTCATACAACTTCTATCATTTTGTTTCTTCAAAATACCCAAAAAATATACATTTTTGTCCTTTGTTGTCTAGATTCCTTCTTAGCTCATATGGAACATGTGTGTATGCTACACAACCAAAAACTTTTAAATGCGCCACATTGTGTTTCAATCTTGTCTAGGCTTCTTGAGGAACTTTGTTCTTCACATTTTTTGTTAGACATATGTTCAATATATATACTATAGTTTCTATTGCCTCATCCCAATACTTATTTGACAAATGTTTGGTTATCAACATATTACACACCATTTCCATGATGGTTTTGTTCTTTCTCTCTGCGACACCATTTTGTTGTGGTGTATATTGCACGATAAATTGTTTGTAGATGCCATGAACTTTACAAAAGTTCTAAAATTCTCTTGAAATGTATTCTCCTCCTTTGTCAATTCTTAGACACTTGATGTAATAGCCACTATGCTTCTCCACAAGTGATTTAAACTGCTAAAAACAACCCAATCTGTCAGATTTTTTCTTTAGGAAATAAATCCATGTTTTTTCTTGAGAAATCATCAATGAATGTTAGAAAATAAGTACTTCCTCCCATTGATGAAGTCTTCATTGGTCCACAAATGTTTGAATGTACAATTTCCAATGGAGATTTTTCTCTATAAGACTTGCCAACTAGAAATGATTCTCTGTGTTGCTTGCCAAATATGCAACCTTCACATATCCTTTCTGGTTTTTCAATCAATGGAAAAACTTTTACCATATCCTTTGTGTGTAGTATTTTTAGAACTCCAAAGTTCAAATGTCCAAATCCGAAATGCCATAGCCAGGAATCATCCTGTATTTCAGATTGGAATGTTGCCTTCATCTCTGTGTCACTATCTTCTTTCTTGGTACTGTATGCACTATTTTTCTCATTAGAACTGCGCACACTTTCTATTGTAAATGCATTGACTGTCTGCGCATATTTTTCTTTATCAAAAACTTGCATTGTATTATTCTTCTTGGATGGATTCAAAGTCAATGCGAACATCATATTACTTGTCATCTGCATTTTTGCAATATGTAGATTTCTTGGGCATTTATCCATAATCACACAATGATTATCTTCCATGTAGATTCTATATCATTTATTTAACAGTTGTCATGTGCTCATTAGATTATGCTTCAGAACAGAAACATAATATACATTAGACATAACTTTATGTTCTCCTTTCTTAGTTAAAATGTTTATGCTTCATTTTCCTAAGACAATGACTTGGATATATGTTTCAAGTGTAACCTTGGTTTGGAATGACTCATCCAAACTAGAAAAGAATTCTATCTTTCCTGTCATGTGGTTACTGCAGCTTGAATTTAAATACCATATGTCACAAGGACTTGTTTGAGCAACATTGCATTTGACTGGTGAGACTATAGAAATTTCTACAACGCGCGCCATAAACATAAGATGAGTTTGGTTATTTGCATTGTTTGACTGATTTTGACTTTGCTTGTTATTATTATATTGTCTCTTTCTGCACTCATATGCATAATGTCCATACTTTTTACAATAATGGCACCAAATCTTTGATTTTTCAGTTCTTTGACAACTTGACTGACTCGTGCTAGGGTTTTGACCTCTTCCACCAGTATTTCCAGGACTGCTACTGCATCCATCTCTGATAGAACTTCTTTCTCTTCCTCTAGATTTAGCTCTCCGCCTTCCTCTTCCACGACTTATGGATGACTGCGTAGAAAATGCATTCTCTAATGAAATATTTGACCTATTCAATCTATGTTCATGTTTAATGAGGGAATCTTCCAGTTCATCTAGGCTGAACTGACTCAAGTCTTTACCTTCTTCGAAAGTTACAACAAGGGTATCAAACTTAGGAGGAAGACTCCTAAATACCTTCTCAACAAATTTTCTATATTCAATGGTTTCACCATGAGAATTAATCGTATTTATCGGGCCAATGACATTGGTGTAAAAGGAATCTACTGAATCCAAGTCTTTTATTGACATAGTTTTGAAATCTCTTCTAAGAATTTGACTTTTTGAAGTCTTTACTTTGTCCATACCTTGATAAGAGGTTTGTAATATGTCACATGCTTCTTTGCCTTGATATGATGATGCAACCCTTGGAAGTATGCTCTCATGCATGGATTGATGTATGTAAAACAATGCCTTATCATCCTTCTTTCTTTGATCTATCTAGACATCCTTATTAGCTTGTGTGAGGGCATTGTATGCTACAAGATCTACTGGTTCCACATAGCCATTCTCAACTATCTCCCATACATCTTGAACTCGGAACAACACCTTCATGGTCAAGGACCACATCTCGTAATTATTTCCTGTAAAGGTGGGAGGTTGCAGATTTGAGGTAGAAACCATATTTCACTTTTCAATAGAGTTTCTGCTCTTGAACTTTTTTTGTAGAACCTGCTCTGATACCAGATCCTAGATCCACTACGCAATGACCAAATCTTGGATCCACAGTCCGGAAGGAAACTGTGCGCAACACAGTGACAAAATATAATGCGCCACAAGCTTCATCACTGAAACACTTGAGACTTGTCACACAGTTCATAGACTACACAAAATGTTGTGCATTGTAATATAAATGTTTTAAAGAACAAATTATAAATGTGGAATAACAAACTTCTATGCTTAGCACATAAACTCAAAAATAAAAATTGCTTAATATTAATAAACTTCGGTGGAGTGCGCGCTGTTACATAATACAATAAAAGGATGAGCTTCGACTACAATGGCTTCTTCTACTCACTTTACAAACTCCTTGGCTGCTACTGTTAAACTTCTACCTCTCTTCCTATTCGCTGCATTACTCTGCATCATTTGATTAACTAAAAGACTCGGACTTATATGGACTCTGACTGAGACTTATTACAGAAGCTAAGAGTGACTCAACATTCATTAATTCGATTGACTCTTCAACTACTTAACTGCACTAGAGAAAAATAACGATGGGCTCCATTTATAGCTTCGTGCTTGCCAACTGACTTCTGAGTAAACCTCCCACCTTATAATTACTATTTCCAACAATTATGTTGAATATTAATATATGCCAGCAATGAGTTTATGTTGAATACAAAATACTTGCCTACTAAAATTTCCGCCCCGAGAACACTAGCGTTGTAATCGTGGATGTTTTGTTTCGTCCACAGCTTTTTGTGTGCATTCTTACTAGAAACAAAGCGTTTTTAATACAAACAAACAAAGCATTTAAATATTTGATTACCGCTTGATTGAGTGTTTTTACAAGAAACAAAGCATTTGCCAGTTGATGAACCTTTTCGGTGGTATTGACTACCAGTTGATTAATCAAGTTTTATAACTGCCGGTTGATTGATTGAGCTTTTTTGACCGCAGCGGGAGGGTTTTATTGAGTTGTGTAGGGTTTAATTGAGTTTTGTAACTGCATGTTGGTCGTAAGTGCCCGTCGGTTGATTGCGATTTTGTGGCCACTGCTGGATGGTTTTTTTGGGCATCGGAAGCTCTATGTCTTGGCTTTAAAATGTCAGTCATGATGGTTTACAATCTCAGTGAATAAATTACCATAATTTTAAATATATATATATATATAGAGAGAGAGAATATGTGATCAACTAAAAATTTCGTCTAATCCGAATTGACTTATAATTATGCCAACCGAATCAAATTTTCAACTTCTTTGAGCCAATACATGGACTGGCTTAATGGCCTCTATTGAATCGTGGTTAATGTGGAAACATAATAATTCCTTAGCCAAATCAGTAACACTCCGATTGGTATAAGACGAAGCATTTTCAAAACATCTCTACATTAAAAGTTCATAATTCTCTAAATGCCTGTAAATGTAATTAGCACATTTAAGGATTCTCTAAATATGATTGATTTGCGGTTAGGGTATCATCAGTTAAGGATTAAGGAAGGTGATATTCCTAAAACTGTCTTTCAAACTCAGTTTGGGCATTACGAGTTTGTCGTAGTACCTTTCGGATTGACCAATGCATCAACAATATTCATGAGCCTCATGAACGGAGTATTCCGGAAGTACTTAGACCATTTTGTACAAGTCTTTCTAGATGACATCTGCATCTATTCAAAGAATGAAAGAGAACATGAGGAACTCTTGTGAGTGGTGTTGTCCTACCTTAGAGAGAACAAATTGTATGGGAAGTTGTCGAAGTGTTCCTTCTTCTAGAAAGAGATCCACTATTTAGGTCATATCATTTCTGGTG
>SNQJ01S0016495.1:0-32444 GCA_010110895.2 Picea sitchensis
GGTAAATTTGTTTTTACATCTTCCATTCTTGTTGCATTTATATTATCACTTAATAATGCGTTTGGTTTGGTTTGCAGGTTAGGCGGGAGGGACTTCGGCCCTTAAGGCTCCAGTATTTCAACTAAGCTCTGATACCAGATGTAGCAACCTGATTTTGAATTAACGTTATATTTCTAACTAATTACTTAATTTCTAATTTCTATGAGCTCTACAAGAAGTAAACTTTTCATAATTTACAATTTATCTCAACACTTACGTTGTATTCGGTGGTAAGTAATAATCTAAGTAAACCATTCATGACTTTGAGTTTACATACCTCACTCTGATGCTATCTGCAGCCGCTTGCTCCCTTCGCTTGAACCTGCTCCTTAGGACACCCCAAAACCAGCCACCCTACCAACTAGTATGCCTAGCCCTAAGACATCAATGGACGTCCTAGCCCTCCGAGCCCAAAACCTCTTCAGCCCCGGTGCACTGTAAATCCCACTGTAAACTAACTCTGTCCCCAATACTCCAAGTTCTCCCTCTCTTCGAATGCATGAATGAATAATCCCCATACTCCTTCTCCACCTCCCTTATTCCTCCTTCACCGCCCCTCACATTTACTTCCACCTAACTCATTATTACTCCTTATCCCTTTATTAATGCCTTATCCATTCATTAATTGCCTTATTAATTGTCTTATCCTTTACTTAAATGTTCCCTTTTACGTATGGGTTACGTTATCCCCCTATGGGATACGTAACCCCATTTAATCATTACCTTTTGTTTTTAACTATTAATTTAATACTTAATCAATTAATGACTCACTTAATAATTAATCATTCATTAACCCTTAATTAAAGATTTAATCATACTTAAGCTAATCATAGTAAAAAAATAATTAATTAAGGTTATATAATAATTAATTATAATTTAGCTAATTTTTAGGATTATTTATGAAATTATTCATATTAATAAGTAAAGGGTCATTACATTGAGCTAATCTATTCTCAATCCGGTTTATTATACGATATTTTTCCAGATGCACCACGCTCAATACTTGATAAAACCGGACAGAGAGTTGGACCACATGCCGATGGTATTGTTGGTTCAGCACAAATTAGTTGCAACAATTGTCTATACAACACACAACGGCCAGCCAAACTGCTTCTTTGGTTGCTCCTCCTACCAAAATATCATATGTACACACAGTGCAATTGACTAATTCAAAGGCCATCCAGAAACCTGAAGGAAAGAAAAAACAACGAAAGAAGGGTAAGGGAGATAAAAAAAACCTACCAATAATGTTGGTGGGGAAAACACTGAAAAATGGAAGGCGAGGTATCCATGCAACTTGTGCGCGGAGGACCACCCAACCCATCTATGTCCTCGGCTTGCAGATGCCCAAACGTTTTTGGAACAACAATAGCCTGTTGTGTTAACCAATCCTTTTCAACATGGGAAAAATCTAAATCAAGCCTCTGCAAGCACGGAAGGGGGAAGCCTAGGACCCTCTCTATCTTCAGCCAACCCCACATCTGTGAATGTATATATGGTGAAGGGTGATTCTTTTATATCGACTAGAGCGCATGACTATAGTAAACCAAGAACTTCTGAGAGGGGAAAAGAAGGTGAACTCCCATATCTTCCTCTACAGATTGAGAAGACGTTGGGTGAAACGATGACACACATCCCCAAAAGTGAGTTAAGAAAATATTCTCACAACCCAAATGCAAGGGCCACCCAGAACTATTCTACGGTGGAATATTTATCACAAATCCCATGTGCAATGTTTGCTTTGGAAGTCCTCCAAACTTGCCCTTCCCAGAGGAAATCCTTATAACCGCTTTACGATCTACCAAGACTTGTAATTCAGGTACAGTCATGCTAGATACAACTGACCTAAAACCTCGTCTGCCTTACCACGTAGCATTTCAGATAGTAGTGGCTTATCCCATGAAAAATTTTACTGGGAATATCTTCCACACGGTGGTCGATGAGGGAGCCTCGACATGCGTTATGTCATTGGCATGTTGGAGGGTCGTTGGCCAACCTGTTTTGTCTCCGTGACCTACTCCCCTCACTGCTTTCGACGGTCATTCATTCCAACCACATGGTATTATTCCCTCTTTCCCCATGCAGTTAGGAGGGAAGATCATGTGTGTTGAGGTAGAGGTATTCAATGCTCCCCTTGACTATAACCTCTTGTTAGGAAGGAGTTGGACTTATTCCATGCAAGTTGTGGTTGCTACAATTTTTCGATTCTTGTTGTTTCCACATGAGGGTTGGATAGTGATCATCGATCAATTGTCTTTCTCCAGACCTGACCCTTCATTGGGGGCATCCACGGTCTCGATGGTCGATAATCCTCAACCAGGTGTAGTCAATGTAGGTGATGGTTTGGGCCCATCTTTGATGGGTACCTTTGATTACCCGCCCCCTCAAGGCGATATCAAGTTCATATCCAATCACCATAAGGTTGATATTTTTCATGATTCGTCGTTCCGCAATACTTACTTCGATGATCCATGGATAATTCCTTCCCCATCAACCATGATGGATGGGACAGGGCACCCGGGCATGTCCATGCCCTTGTCCGTAGCTGAAGTAGTATACTCTTTAGTCCAGCAAGCTTCAACCAACCCATATCCAATTCCTACACAAGAGTTCGATCTGCTTCTAGAGCCTATTTGGGCTCAAGGTTCTCTCACTAACACCGATTCGTTATACTTAGTCTTTCCCTCTGATGAGGCAGTAATTGAAGCAATGACTAGTCCAGACAAACCCTGGGATGATCTTCATCACAGATCATACTTCCTCCTAGAGTTAAGTAGAATCGAAGTAGGGTAATTCACTTTGACTATGACCGGAGATAGGTCTTGTCCTATCAATCCTTTGGCTACTCATTCTATTTATGTCGAGGGTAATATGGCAAGTATCGTTGAAACCATACCGATAAAGTTCTCTAGAACCCCTGGCATCGTAGACTATGTTTTCGTCGGAACATACTACTCCCCCGAGGAGATACCCGACATCAACCCACAAAGTTTCAATCATGAGCTAACTTTGTTGTTTTTGAAGCTCGCTTTGAGATCCAAAAGCAACATCCGGCGAGACTGCATTTATGTTTTTCGATCTTGTCTGGATTAACTGAGAAAAGTAACTGTGACGGGTCTTCTTTTAAGCCCTTTTCAAACCCTCTAAACATGAAAAGATTTCCACGTGATCTTGTGGATTTTCATGCCCATTAAACTGAAATTTGAAGTCACATCTGTATGGCAGTATTCTACCCCTTTTTCGGTCCAGACGGTCAACTGTACGAACAAAGGTATACTCTATGGAACTTCAGTTCTTTAGAAGAGTACTCTTGGGTATAATGTTATCCCTTTTTCGGGCCTGAGGGACTAAACTTACGAAGAAGGAACCCCCACGGAGCCCATAGTTAAGCTCTTTTCAGACTCCTTAAAATGGAAAAGATCGTTGAATGACCTTATTCTTTCACACTCGTTAAACTGGTCCAGAAGAATATTCTTGATGGATTCCATAGTTAAGCTTTTTTCAGACTCCTTAAAAATGATTAAATGGCCGAGTGATCTTTTCCTTATCACACTCGTTAAAATGGTTTTGAATAGACGTCTTGTCGGTGGTAGTTTACCCCTTTTTCGAACTGATGAGACTATCTTTGAAAAAGGTACCCCAATGGAGTCTCCTTTTATGTTTTTTCAGACTCTCTAAACATGGAAAACCACCAATATTACCTTCTCTCAGCTCGTTAAACTTACATCGAAGGACGTTACCATTGTTTGTTTTGTTAACCGCATTTGCATACCTTATACGCCATCCTTGTAGCACTTTACTTCTACGTCTTAACACCCTTGGCCCCTGGAGAATGTTTCCCGAGTATCATTATTCTGAACATTAGTCTTGTCCTTGTGCCTTGAACTTGTATGTTTGTAACACTCGTTCCTCCATTGTAACGTAATATTCCTTTATTCTTTTTTACAAAATCATTAAAAAAAAGACAAAAAAATCAAATATACCCCAAAAAGAGGAAGGGAAAATTATTTTCTTTATTGATAGCATAATGAGACACCCTTGGATAAAGAACATCTGTCAGTTTGTTCGTCAAACTATGGGATGCAGTACGACCTTAGGAAGTTGTTCTCGCTACATAGAGTTGTGTCCTCCTCTGTTTGGTTATTCTTCCAAACATATGGAGAGTTTGTGTTGCCTCCTTCTTCGTGAAATTATGATTAATGCCATGCTGCCTAAGTCTCATCATTTGTCATGTTGTTGTCCAAGGGAAGTTTCTACCAAGCCTGAGTCCACCCCTTTGCAATTTGTCTCTTGCCCACATACCCAGCCATCTTGAATGTCCAATCAAGTCCTTGTTCAAAATCAATGAAGCCTTCAGTCTGATCATCAAGATTATCTAGTCCATGATTGACGAGCCGTCGAAGACCTCTAGGTAGTGAATTCGTACACTCATATTACACTCCTACCTTGAATTTTGAAAATTTTGAAGTTGTTTCTTGAGCTCTGAAGATCTCATCTCCAGCTGTTAGGCCGTATCATCTTCTAGAAGATGGATACTCTATATGTATATCTTTTTGATTTCGAGATGTAGCTCCACTATGTATTGTTCGTGGCTACACTTTATATAGTTATTTGGCATGGATCTATAGTGTTTTTGATTGGTAGCCATGATTCTATTTTATCCCGATCATGAGTATGCCCGCCTCGGTGAGACATTTGTTATTTTGCAGACGACGCCTCTTGGTTCCTGTTTCCCAGGCTCACTTGTTCGGCACATCAGTAAAGATTGGTAATGTATTTTGGCCATCAGATGCTCTTCTGACCTCACACATTAGGGGGCATCTGTTATAACCCTAATTTGCACCATACATGCTCACCTAGCATCAAGCCATCTAAGATTCCTTCTTTGCCAAAACACTACTGAACAACTCTTTAAAAAAACCTCTTTTATAAGGGCCCACACGCCCTACTCCATTACTGCATGCATGTACACGCTAGCTTACCTAAAACAACCCACGTGTACCTACAAAAGAATGAAAAAAGGAAATTTGTTGATGGAACACATAGCTTTGGGTGAGTTAACTGAACCTTCCAGCCATGCATGGCCAAGGTTTCACCCAAATACCTAGCTTCTTATAGCCTATAAAAGAAGGGTTAGGGGTCCTATTTGGAGGAGGAAAAATAAGAGTAAAGAAACTCTGCCCAATTGCATATTCTCATTGTCCCAACCCTTTAGCCATCCTTGTTCAAGAAGAGATACAAAGAAAAGAAGTTGGAGGACATTTGAAGAGGAGTCTAGGATCAGGATTCGCAGAGTAGTGGTTGGTCTTGACATTTTAAGTTGATTCATTAAAGTTAATAATAAAGAAATACTTTTCCCATCCCACTATATTAGTTCTTCATAGTTCAATATATATATGTTTGAATCTCTAACCCATTAGTTTTTAGGTAAATTGAATGTGTAGTTTGTTGCTTGTTTTGTATGCAGGTCATCCTTGGGAGGAGAGCTGCCAATAAGCGGTCAAGCGTGAAGAAGGATCGACATCAACCATCTGGAATAGTGTATGTTGGTCTAACCATGTATTCACTGAAAAGAAATGGGGATTAGGTTTGGGCACAAAGGTAGAAAGTAGGTTTCTTTCGGTCATATTTGCATGCATAATATAGCCCTATTTGCTAGTCTGTAGGGGGATTTCTCACCACAAAAGAATTGGCGACCATACTGGGGAAGTCTCTAGGGTTCGTGGGAGTAATTTTGGGTAGTTTTAAAAGACTGGTTTCTTGCCTGTTTTTTGAAGTTTCTACAAAGTCTGAGCTAGAAGAGAGTCTGGTTTTCCATACTAGTTGTCTATGTTATTTTCTTGACTGTGTTTTTTCGAGACCCACAGAGGTACACGCGGCCTGCATAAGGTCTGAAAGTGTGTACCCGTGCCCTACTCTCTTACAGCCCGTGTGTAAATGCTAGCTGAAGAAGTAGCAGTAGCATGTAGATTCCAGAAAAATTTTGAGGCAGTCATCCTCTTCCCTGTCAGAATCAGTCATTCTCAGGGGTTTTATAGAATTCTTTCTAAGTCTTAGTTGTGTGCAGTCTCGTCTTAGATTGGTTTGTTTTACGAATTTTTCCTTACACTGTTTGTTTTTTCTGTTAAAAAGAGTGTTTAAGCCTTCAAGAGATCCTGGTTTTCAATATCAGTGGTCTCTTCCTGGTTTGGATTATCTGTTTTTAGTTTTTTCAGATTTTTAGAGATACACGCGACCTATATAAGGCCAGCATGTGTGTACACGCCCTCTGGCTCTACACAAATCGCGTGCACATGCTTGTTGTTGGATTTTCAGTAGTGTGCTTGTGCAGGATAGTTTTTGTTGAGGGTAAGGCAGTCATCCTTTCCCTTGAAAATATTTATACCTCTTAGGTTTCTAAATCTTTGTCCTAGCAGTGAGTAGCTTAGGGTTGATCTTAGCCTTAGCTTTCTTTTTTCATTTACAAAAGTTGTCATTAAAAAAAAAATCATCAAGGTTTTTAGACAAGTGTGAGAGTCATTTTTTAAGTTTCTACTGTGTGATTTATTGAAGTGATTCTTTGCCATCTGCGATTAGGACAGAATTGTTTTTCTTGGTTTTTTACTTGTTGGTATTTTTCCTTTTTGCTTTATCATCATTCAAATAAAAAAAAAAAATCTCTTTCATTTTCTTGTTTGGTGGAAAAGTGTGATTTTGCATTAGTAGCCAGGGAAAAATATTTGTTTTCTTAAGTTCTTGATATTTTACTTATATCGTAAGTAGCTCGTAGTCGATTGAAATCATTCTTTAAGATTGTTGATTCTAAAGTTCTTAGAAAAATAAAAATTAAAAATTTTGAAAAGTTGTTGAAAATTTGCGTTAAGTGAATTTTTTGTTTCCAGCTTTCTGTTCATTTTTTACTTTCATCTTTAAAACATCATTAGTTTCATGTTCATACCCCTTGACATAATATAATCCATAAAATTAACGCTAAATCTAAAATTTATTAGACTTTTATGTTTGTAGGGTTAACCAACTAGTTCAGGATTAGGGCCTTGGATTAGGTTGGAGAGGAAACTCTTCAAGGCCATCAAAATCAAACATTGGAGTCTGAGTTAGGGAGTGTCCAAGTCCAATATCATGAAAGTTATCCAAGACCACCCTCTAACACAGGGGATAAACATGAGTTTGCATGTGGAAAGGTAGCGGATATAACCCCTCCAAAGATGGACCAATCGTAATGGAGAACACATATAGAGGGATTGTTTTGGAATTTCGTCGATTGCATTTGCCACAGGGCTTCATGGGTCTCAAATCCGTTCAAGATCCTCAAGTGTCTTCCAGACCACTTTCTTTCGATACCCTTGACAGGTTTGGGCTCGATACCCTACTCATTGTGGTCTACTCGACTTTCGATTGTACCCGCCTGGTGACTGTTTACGCGCTGGCAACCTAGTTGCCTATCTTTTCTAGGGACATACATAGGTGACTGCGGAGGTATACCACGGTACCTAGGACAGACATCAGGCCATGTTTTGCATAATCTACTTGGAGGGTGCTTCTGTGTTCGAGTTTCACTTGCACCAGTAAGTTTCTCTAGTGTTCATTGTTGTAACTATTCTTCCAATTAATTTAGTGTTTGCCTGTCTTATCTTATAGGGATTTGTTTAGTGCATGATTGTTTTTGAATGGTTAAACTACTCTAGTTTTTCTTTAATATTCTCACAAAGTGGAAGATCACAAGCTCCGTTGGTCATGAAGGCTTCTTGGCCTGCCGATGGTTACACTGGAGCCACCCCCGCCACCACTAAGGTGAAAGCTAGACCAACAAGGGTCTTTTGAAGTGACCGAGTCACAAGAAATTGCACCTGACCAACATCCAGAGGAATCGACCATTGTAGACCTTGGAGTGCAAGCTTTTGGTCTAGTTGAAACCTCCACCACTGATCTTTCGGCACCCACCATCGTACCGATTCATCCTTACGAGTGCCAGACAGTGTCGCAAACAAAAATGGAAGCAAATGTTGTTACTCCTTCAGGGAATTCTTCAATTTCCACTATGGTTGTCACCACAGGAGATTTTCCACCTCCTAACCCATCGTCACCGGTCTAGGCCACCATGGTCTCGACCACAAAAACATCACACAGTGGTATGATCCCATCTCTAGTGGCGGCCACAACCCCTTTCACACCAAGTGCGACAGGCCCTCCATTCTCATACAGGATGCCTAGTTCAGGTACAAGTCATATACTTTCCTACTCCACTTCACATAATTCAGGTCTGGGGGCAGGGAGCTCTACCTCTCCTCTACAAGGAAACATGGGGGGCACTCCTGCTCCTTTTAACACTTTCCCTTACGGGGGAGTTCATATACCTCCTTCGTCCCCTTCACTCGATGGTGCACATCAACAATCCGTCGGGCCACCTACACACCATAGTTTATTTGGAGGGGGGAGTCAAGGACCAGCTTCACATAATATGCTGGTAGGTTCAACATTGTTTTCTTTGTTTGATGTGTTTGTTAATAACGCCTTCTCGTCAGCTACTTTCCCAACTGGGGGAAACCCCGGTTTCGAACAACCTATTCCTATGCAGGGTATTATTCATGCACAAGGGGGCACACCCAGGAACTTCTTCTGCAGCAGTGCCTTGGAATTATTGGCATGGATCGGTTCCCTCGTCAGGAATGTTGATATGGGTTAATTATTTTCATAATCAATGGAACCCTGGACAAAGCACTATGCCTATCCCCACGGGACTGACATGGATAAATCCTTCCCAAAGTCCTTTGAATGTAATGCATGCCCAACCATCTATGTCCTATCTCAGAAATTCGTCGATGATGTCTCCTCACATGCAAAATCCATATGCTAGACATGGCCATGGTTTTTACCAGAACCCAGGAAAGCAGCCAAACTTTTCCTCGCAACCTGGTGCCAGTCAAACTCCAGGCCTCTTTTTCCTAGGTTATCACCAACAACCCAAACTACGCTTCCTAGCAACCTTGCATTTTCCAGACTTGACAAGGTTGTTGAATGACCCTATTTGTCACGATCCGCGTTGGCCTTTTATGCCGACGAAGTTTCCTTCGGACATCCCAAAGTTCGAAGCCAAGCCTAATGAAGATCCAGGAGATCAGGTGACTACCTTCCATCTTTGGCTCTCATCTAACTCGTTGAAAGATGACTCTGTAAAGTTGTGATTGTTTCAATGTACTCTCATAGGGAGTGTCGTGAAATGGTACATTGAGCTCGACCACTCAAGATACTCTTGCTTCGGTGAACTAGCGATGGCTTTCCTAAACCATTTCTAGTTGCCTGTGAGATACGATGCTGGCACCGAATTGCTAGCCAATTTCTCACAAACTAAAGAGGACCATATCTCTAATCACATTCGATAATGGCGACGCAAAAAGAGTTTAATTAAGGTGTCCCACCAGCATTCCTTCTTGAGTGGTTTCTTAAGTCTTTGGTCCCACAGTTGTCCAAAGACATCGCAACATCGGGAGTATTTTCCGAAGAAGATGCCATCATGAGAGCTCAACAACTTGAGCTAATCTATTCTTAGTCTGGTTTATTATATGAGATCTTGCCAGATGCACCATGCTCAATACTTGATAAAACCAGACAGAGAGTTCGACCACATGCCGATGGTATTGTTGGTTCAACACAACCAAATCTCGTTGAGCAACTAACGAATCACTTGCAACAATTTTCTATACAACACACAACAGCCAACCAAACTACTGCTTTGGTTGCTCCCCTACCAAAACATCATATGTACACACAGTGCAATCAACTAATCGAAAGGCCACCCAACAACTTGGAGGAAAGAAAAAACAACGAAAGAAGGGTAAGGGGGATAAAAAACCTATCGATAATGATGGTGGGGACAACACTCAGAAACAGAAGGCGAGTTATCCATGCAACTTGTGCACAGAAGACCACCCAACCCATCTATGTCCTCAGCTTGCAGACACCCAAACGTTTGTGGCACAGCAACAGCCTGTTGTGTTAGCCAATCCTTTTCAATATGGGCAAAATCTAACTTAAGCCTCTGCAAGCACGGAAGGAGGCAGCAAAGGACCCTCTTTGTCTTCAACCAACCCCACATCTGCAAATGTATATATGGTGAAGGGTGATTCTTTTATATAGACTAGAGCGCATGACTATAGTAAACCAAGCATTTCTGAGAAGGGAAAAGAAGTCGCACTCCCATTTCTTCCTCTACAGATTGAGAAGACGTTGGGTGAAACAATGACATGCATCCCCAAAGGTGCATTCAAAAACGATTCTCACAACCCAAATGCAAGGGCCACCCAGAACTATTCTGTGGTAGAAGATTTATCACAAACCCCTTGTGCAATGTCTTCTTTGGAAGTCCTCCAAAGTTTCCCTTCCCAGAGGAAAGTCTTGTTAACCGCTTTAGGATCTACCGAGACGTGTAATCTAGGTACAATCGTGCTAGATGAAACCGACCTAAAACCCCATCTACCTTACCACATAGCGTTTCAGATAATAGTGGGTTATCCCAAAAAATCTTTTACTCAAAATATATTCCGCACGGTGGTCGATGAGGGATCTTTGACATGTGTTATGTCATTGGCATGTTGGAAGGTCGTTGGCCAACCTGTTTTGTCTCTGTAGCCTACTCTCCTCACTGCTTTCGATAGTCATTCATTCTGACCACATGGTAGTGTTCCCTCTTTCCCCGTGCAGTTAGGAGGGAAGACTGTGTGTGTCGAGGTAGAGGTAGTCGATGCTCCCCTTGACTATAACCTCTTGTTAAGAAGGAGTTGGACTTATGCCATGCAAGCTGTGGTTTCCACAATTTTTTGGGTCTTGTTGTTTCCACACGAGGGCCAAATAGTGACCATCGATCAATTATCTTTCTCCAGACTTGACCCTTCATTGGGAGCATCCACAGTCCCGATGGTTGATAATCCTCAACCAGGTGTAGTCAATGTAGGGGTTGGTTTGTGCCCATGTTTGATGGGTACCTTCGATTACCCGCCCCCTCAAGGCGATATCAAGTTCATATCCAATCACCATAAGGTTGAGATTTTTCAAGTTTCGTCGTTCCGCACGACTTACTTGGACGATCCATGGATACTTCCTTCCCCATCGACCACGATGGATGGGACAGGGCACCTGGGTATATCCATGCCCTTTTCAACAGCTGAAGTAGCATACTCTTTAGTCCAACAAGCTTTAGCCAACCTAGAACCAACTCTTGCACAAGAGTTCGATCCGCTTCTAGAGCCTATTTGGGCTCAAGGTTCTCTCACTGACACCGATTCATTAGACTTAGTATTTCTCTTTGACGAAGCAATAATTGAAGCAATGACTAGTTCGGACAAACCCTAGGATGATCTTCATCACAGATCATACTTCCTCCATGAGTTAAGCATAATCGAAGTAGGGGAATTCACTTTGACTATGAATGGAGATAGGTCTTGTCCTATCAATCATTTGGCTACTCGTGCTATTTATGTCGATGGTAATATGGCAAGTATCGTTGAAACCATACCAATAAATATCTCCAGAACCCCTGGCATCATAGACTATGTTTTCGTCGGAACATACTGCTCCGTCAAGGAGATACCCGACATCGACCCACAAAGTGTCAATCATGAGATAACTTTGTTGTTTTTCATGCTCTCTTTGAGATCCAAAAGCAACATCCGGCGAGACTGGATTTATGCTTTTCTATCTCGTCCGGATTAACTGAGAAAAGTAACTGTTACGGGTCTTTTTTTAAGCCCTTTTCAGACCCTCTAAACATGAAAATATTGTTGAGCGATCTTGTGGCTTTTCACGCTCGCTAAACTGAAATTTGAAGTCACATCTATCCGACGGTAATTTACCCCTTTTTCGGTCCGGACGGTCAACTGTACGAACAAAGGTATACTCTATGGAACTTCAGTTCTTTAGAAGAGTACTCTCAGGTATAATTTTATCCCTTTTTTAGGCCTGAGGGACTAAACTTACAAAGAAGGAACCCCCACAGAGTCCATAGTTAATCTCTTTTCAGACTCCCTAAAATGGAAAAGATCGTTGAGTGACCTTATTCTTTCACACTCGTTAAACTGGTCCAGAAGAATATTCCTGACGGAGTCCATAGTTAATCTTTTTTCAGAATCTTTAAAAATGAACAAATGGTCGAGTGATCTTGTCCTTATCATACTTGTTAAAATGGTTTTGAATAGACGTCTTGTCAGTGCTAGTTTACCCCTTTTTCGAACTAACTAGACTATCTTCGAAAAAGGTACCCCAATGGAGTCTCCTTTTATGTTTTTCCAGACTCTATAAACATGAAAAACCACCAATCTTACCTTCTCTGGGCTCGTTAAACTTACATTGAAGGACGTTACCATTGTGTGTTTTGTTAACCGCATTTGCATACCTTATATGCCATCCTTGTAGCACTTTGCTTCTGCGTCTTAACACCCTCGGCCACTGGAGGATTTTTCCCGAGTATCATTATTCTGAACATCAGTCTTGTCCTTAGACCTTGAACTTGTATGTTTGTAACACTCGTTCCTCCATTGTAACGTAACATTCCTTTATTCGTTTTTCCAAAATCATTAAAAAAAAGACAAAAAAATCAAATATACCCCAAAAAGAGAAAGGGAAAATTGTTTTCTTTATTGGCAGCATAATAAGTCGCCCTTGGATAAATCACATATGTCAATTTATCATCAAACTATGGGATGTAGTACGACCTTAGGAATTTGTTCTCGCTACATAGATTTGTATCCTCCTTCGTTTGGTTATTCTTCCAAACATATGGAGAGGTTGGATTGCCTCCTGCTTCATGAACTTATGATTAATGCCATGCTGCCTAAGTCTCATCATTTGTCGTGTTGTTGTCCAAGGGAATTTTCTACCAAGCCCGAGTCGGCCCCTTTGCAATTTGTCTCTTGCCCTCATACCCGGCCATCCTGAATGTCCAATCAAGTCCTTGTTCGAAATCAATGAAGCCTTCAGTCTGATCATTAAGATTATCTACTCCATGACCGACGAGCCATTGAAGACCTCTGGGTAGTGAAGTTGTACACTCATATTACAGTCCTACCTTGATTTTTGAAGATTTTGAAGTTGTTGCTCGAGCTCTGAAGATCTCATCTCCAGCCATCAAGCTGTATCAACTTCTAGAAGATGGATACTCTATATGTATATCTTATTTATTTCGAGATGTAGCTCCACTGTATATTGTTTGCAGCGACACTTTATATAGTTATTTGACATGGATCTACAGTGTATTTGATTGGTAGCCATGATTCTATTTTATCCCGAGCATGGGTATGCCCACCTCGATAAGACTTTTTTTATTTTGAAGATGACGCCTCCTGGTTCCTGGTCCCTCGGCTCACTTGTTCGGCACATCAGTAAAGATTGGTAATGTATTTCATCCATCAGATGCTCTTCTGACCTCACACATTAGGTGGCATCTGTTATAACCCTAATTTGCACCATACATGCTCACCTGGCATCAGGCCATCTCATATCCCTTCTTTGCCAAAACACTGTTGAACAACTCTTTAAAAAAACCTCTTTTATAAAGGCCCACACGCCCTACTCACGCCCTACTCCATTACTGAACGCGTGTACACACTAGCTGACCTAAAACAACCCACGTGTACCTACAAAAGCACGAAAAAAAGAAAGTTGCCGATGAAACACACAACTTTGGGTGAGTTAAATGAACCTTCCGGCCATGCATGGCCGAGGGTTTGCCCAAATACCTAGCTTCTTCTAGCCTATAAAAGAAGGTTTAGGGGTCATATTTGGAGGAGGAAAAATAAGAGTAAAGAAACTCTACCCAATTGCATATTCCCATTGTCCCAGCCCTTTAGCCATCCTTGTGCAAGAAGAGATACAAAGCAAAGAAGTTGGAGGACATTTGAAGAGGAGCCCAGGATCAGGATTCATGGAGCAGTGGCCAGTATTGACATTGCAAGTTGATTCATTAAATTTAATAATAAAGAAACACTTTTCCCATCACACTATATGAGTTCTTCATAGTTCAGTAAATATATGTTTGAATCTCTAACTCATTAGTCTTTAGGTAAAATGCATGTGTAGTTTGTTGCTTGTTTTGTATGCAGGTTAGCCTTGGGAGGAGAGCTGCCAAAAAGTGGTCAAGCATGAAGAAGTATCAACATAAACCATCCGTAACAAGGTATGTTGGTCTAACCATGTATTCACTAAAAATAAATGGGGATTAGGTCTGGGGACGAAGGTAGAAAGTAGGTTTCTTTCGGTCATATCTGCATGCATAATATCACCCTATTTGCTAGTCGGTAGGGGGATTTCCCATGACAATAGGAGCTAGCATAAGAGCTTCAACACATTCCCAAGTGGGCATAGTACACACTTCAAGTAGAAGGAAACCTTGTAGGGGATCCATTGGATTCGAGGAGGAATTGATCTCAGCATGTGGATCCTTCTCATGTAATTTTAGCTTCTGAACCAGCGATGCCGATGCATTATTATATGGTTCAATATTCTAATCCACATACCTAGAATGAGGTTGTTGGAAATGAACTATGGGAAGAAACCATGCAGGAGGAGCATGACTCTCTCCTAGAGAATCAGACTTGGGATCTGGTTCCACTTCAACTAGGGAGGAAACTTGTCATATGTAAATGGGTCTATAGGATCAAGATAGAGACAAATGGTCAAGTGAGAAGGTACAAGGCCATATTAGTTGCAAAATGATTTCATTAGATTCATGGGATATATTATGATAATTCCTTTGCTCCTATAGAAAATATGGAATCCATTCGCTTGGATCTATCCATTGCAATAGCCAAAGGATAGGAATTTCATCGTATGGATGTGAAGAATGATTTTCTTCATTGTGACCTTTCAGAGGATATCTAGATGGAGCAGTCGGAGGGGTTCATTCATAACTCATCTTTAGTATGCAGACTGAAGAAGCCTCTCTATGGCCTCAAGCAAGAACCTAGAGCATGGTATGCAAATATGGATTCTTACTTTCTTTCACATGATTTTGTCAGATGTAAATCTGATTCCAATGTTTACATGTTGAGGACTACTAACTTTGTGATGATTTTAGCACTCTATGTTGATGATATTTTGATCACTGGTAGATATTCTTCAACCATTTCTTTGGTCAAAGATATTTTGCATGGCAGGTTCTCTATGAAGAACATGGGTCTACTACACTTCTTTCTTGGTCTTGAGATTAGTCAGGATCCTTTCAGAATCAAACTTTCTCATGCTAAGTATGTCAGGGATCTTCTGGATAGATTGCACATGACAGACTATAAGTCTGCACCTACACCCTTCTTATCTAGGATCAGACTTGAGGATGGCGGGGATACACCATTAGTGGACAACACTTTGTATCGAAAGTTGGTGGGGAGTCTTATATATCTTACCTACACCCATCCAGATATCTCATATGTGATAGGAGAAGTTTCCATATCCATGAAGGAACCCCATGATCTGCACTGGAAGTCTTCCAATTGCATCCTCAGATATGTTTAGCGCACCATGAGTTATTAGATTCACTATGCAACTGGTTGAGTATTAGATCTCATAGGCTTCATAGATTCAGATCGGGTTGGTGATATCACAGATCGCAAGTCCCTATCCAGATACGCACTCAATTTGGGGTGAGGCCTAGTTTTCTAGTCAAGTAAGAAGTAATCATCCATTTCTTTATCTTTCGCAAAGGACGAGTACAAAGGAGTAGTCAACTGTGTCATTCAAACACTTTGGATTCAACACTTCCTTACCGAGATTGGTATCATGTTTCAATGTCTGAATATCATATGGTGTGACAATCAGAGTACACTAATATTTTGTATAGATCCAGTACAACGACAATGAACTAAACACATTAAGGTCCACATGCATTTCATTGGAGATTTAGTACATGACAGGATCATTGATTTGTAGTTTTTCCCTTCCTCTGAATAAACTTTTGACATATTCACCAAGACCTTCACTAAGAAGAAGTTTCAGACTTTGCAGGATCGTCTTGTAGTGAAGAACACAATCTCCTAGTAGTTGCATTTTCTTCTTTTGAGGAATTATCTTTTGAGAGGGGGTTTTGTTCCCACCTGGTTTTCCCTCTTTCTTCATTTTTATTCAGTGTTCATTAGTTGCATTGTACATGAGTACCTAATATGGCCTAGTAGTTGGGACTCATTTTTTTACTGCATAGTGATATTTAGGTGGGTGTTGGATAAATCTATATTTTCAGCACACTACTTTTGTGGGAGTTAACTGACTAGTTATATTTTAGACTTTCTAATTTTAGACCATCACTATTATGCATGCATTCATAAGAAAATCTCACTGTATCTCACTGCTTCTTCACTTTTCTTAATTATAGGATCGCATTGCCTATATGAGTGAATATCACTCACTCATTGAACAGATCATAATATACATTGATTCTCATTCCTCATAGTGTATCTCTCTTCCTTTTCTTGATAAGCTTTGTTTATGTATGCTTTAGCTAGGTCTCCTGTGTAGGTTTCCATGAAACACTAACAATGGGTATTTACATTTTTTAGGGTATATTATTTGGAAGTTAGGTTTTGTGACTCATCCTGAAATTAGTCTCAAAGAATTCATCTTTTTATTTTTTCTATAAAACATTTTTGGTGAAGTTTCATACTATGCAATTTTTAAAATCCTAAGAATACATAGTGAACTACATGTGGAAAATTTTTCATATTTTGAATAATTTTAATTTGTGATATATATCTCATGGAAGTTGGGTTTGTTTACTTATCCTAAAAATAGTCTTAAACAAGTAATTTTGAATTTTTTCTATAACATTTTATGAGTGGAGGTTCAGAGAGTGAAATTTTGAGGAGTTTAAGAAGACATATCTGATTAATATAGACAAAAATTTCATACTCAAAATGATTCAATATATATATATATATATATATAATGTGGAAAATTTTTCATATTTTGAATAATTTTAATTTGTGATATATATCTCATGGAAGTTGGGTTTTTTTACTTATCCTAAAAATAGTCTTAAACAAGTAATTTTGAATTTTTTCTATAACATTTTATGAGTGAAGGTTCATCCAGACAGTGAAATTTTGAGGAGTTTAAGAAGACATATCTGATTAATATAGACCAAAATTTCGTACTCAAAATGATTCAATATATATATATATATATATATATATCATTACAAAGGTCATCCATACAAACATACTCCAAAATTAGGGCTTGAAAGGTACATAACTTACAATTGGCATAACTTTTTCTTGGAAGTTCTATTTCTATGGATTCAAAATTTAGGATAAAGAGAAAATAGAGGAGTGTTATTTTTTTTAATCCCACATGGATCCAAAAATATTTCAACACCAATTAAACCTCTAGAAATTGCATCTATAACTCATGAATAAAATGAGGAGATACATAACAAGCTATCCAAATTCGAGGACCAAATTAATTACTTTTGTGTTAGGTTCATAGCAAGTTTTCATAGAAAGTGGACTCTAATTGTTTTCTTGCGTGCTTTTGTGCCTCCCTTGTGTAAGATCATGTTGTCCCTCCTAATCTTTTTTCTTCCGAATTTTAAATCCTTCATCCACCTTGTGTGGCCTCTGCGAACACCGGGCGTTGTTGCTTCTAAACCTTGGGCCTTCAAGGGGCTCGTCTAAGGACTTCTGGAGTTTTCTCTGGAATTGATGCACCGTGACACCCATAAGAGAAACTTCAGGTTCCTTACAAAACTTAAACTCATTCTCATAATGAGCATTCCCTCATTTGCAGATCTTCCTCCTCGCAATGTATTTTTAATTTAGAAGTTACAGAGTAAGATTACAGTCCCTCTAAGTGTTTGAGAGATTTTCCCTTCTCTTCCTTTCTCTTTCAACACATTTATATATTATGCTAACTCATAGTATATACCTACTTATTTGTACAATGGAGGACTATTACAATACATAATGATGATTGATTCTTGCAAATTCATTGAAGGAAGAGATGTTGTTAAATGGTGTATGATAATTATATGACAGATTTATGAAGCAATGACATATTATCCAGATGATGTTTAACTAATGTTATTGTAACTTTTAGGGAAGGAAAATTGGTTTAATATTTGAAGATTGAATGATTAAATTAGTGTTATGATTCAATATCTTAGTGTTATGTAATATTGAGTCTAGAATTGATTTTGGGTACGGGAATTTGATGCTTCCTTGTTCCTTAAAATGGTCTCTAGTCTTGAGACCTTATATGGTCAAAATCAATTGGATGAATCCTAGACTTGCGCATTGATTATGTGTCTTGGATGTCCTAACCTTGCAGGATAGGTTGGTTAGTATAAATTGTGTGTGATGTTATGTGATATGGAAGCTCCTCAATACCTTGAAGTTGTATCTAAATCTAGTTGTGTGATGAGATGAATGAAATAGACTGTGTATTACTGAAGTATGCCGATATCGTGTTTCACTTGTTCCATTGATTTTTCAAAAAAAAAATATCTCTTACTTTTTCTCAATTACTTATATGGCATATCAAAGGGGTTGTTAGACATGATATCAGAGCCGATTCAACCGTGTGACATTGGATCATTATGCCATCCACTATGTTAAACTAAATGATTGAATTATAGAGGTAATAAAAATATGAAATTATTCTTGCAGGTAGTCATGGTTAGAGGATGCAGGGGAAGTAGACAACATGGTTCTAGAGGAAGAGGTGTGACACCTTTGATAACACCCACACCAGAAGGGTTTAACGCCCAGGGAGATGAACACAATGTTGAGCAAGAAAAGGTTTTTGTGGGAGATGTGGTAGATTTGATGAGATCCTTCCAGAGGATGTCTAATTAATTGATTAACCTCTGGGATTGAGATGAGGGCAGAAAATTTGTACCCAATGAGGTTTCACAGCGTACCCCTTCTGGTATTGGTAGTATACACATAGAACTCAAGAAGGTGAATTTTCTCAATTTCATGGGTGCCACGAATGTCTTAGCTGTAGAGGCATGGTTGGAGAATATGGTGATGTTATTTACACTTCGTGATTACACCTTCAACATGAAATTTCGCATGGAGGTCATTCATTTGAAGGAGAGTGCTCTTCTATGGTGGAATACGCTCATAGCTCAACTAAACATGGTCGTCGAAAATGTTTCATGGGAGTTGTTCGAGGAACAATTTTGGGAGAGGTACTTGTCTGAGGAATTGATTTAGCATCATCTTAATTAATTTAATGCCTTACTACAGGGTAGTCGTATGGTGCTAGAGTATGAGGCTAGATTCATGGAGCTACTTATGTATGCTCTACATCTAAACATGGAGAAGTTAAAGGTCAACAAGATTGTGTTTGGACTTAACTTTAACATTTGTGAAAATGTATGGATCCTAATGCCTCAGTCATTACACGAGGTAGTTCAAAAGGCCCTCATAGATGAGGAACAGATAAATACTGAGGGTCGGGGTAGGACTCATTCTATACGAGTTCTATAGGCAACACCAGGAGTGCAGAAAGATCAGACACCATCCAGATAGGCTTCAGGGCATCGAGACATGCCCAGAGGACCTATGTTCATGACACCACATTGACATAATCCTTGGAAGATGATTGCTTATAGAGGACCACAACAATAACAACAACATCATCCTTAGCAGAAACAGTTTAGGATTGTTCAGCAGAAACGATCGGGATCACAGACTGTTAGACCAACAACTTATACTTCAGAGACTAGAGAACTTGACCAAAGACTAGATGTTGGACATGTGGTGAGCCACATTACCATAGATAATGTTCAATTGAGAAGGCCAGAGTGGTCAGATATTTAGGACGCTCTACAATTGGACATTTGGGCAAGGCCCAAAGGATACATGCACCGGTGAACAACCACCAAGATGAGCACTATTCCACTGTGCTAGAGACATTAGGTGCAATAGATAACCAAAATTTCATTATATTGATAAGATACATGTGCTACAGAGAGATTTATCTCTAGTGTAGCACTGAAGAGAATTAAGGTAAGGAAGTAGAGCAAGATGAGTTCAGGTACGTAGAAATGGCATCGAGTTCCAAACAAAAGGTTGGAGGAAAGACTACGAACTGTAGCATTAACTTGGGAGACTTTGTAGTGAAGGTAGATATTTATGTCATCATCTTAGGATATTATGACATAGTGATAGGTATGGATTGGTTGGAATCTCACGATACGATACTTAACTGTAACACGAAATTGTTAAGCTTGATAGATAATTTGGGGCAAAGTAGAGGGAATGTAGTAAGAAACCAGGGAGTGTCCTTAAGGTTTAGTTCTTCCCTACAATTGCAGAAGAGTATGTGCAAGGGATGCTATTTATATGCAATCTTGGTGCTAAATGAAAAAGGATGAGGCATAAGGACTAGAGTACCTTCTTGTAGTGCACGCATTTGTAGACGTGTTTCTAGAAGAGTTACCAGGTTTACCTCCCGAAAGAGAGTTGAAGTTTACAATAGACTAAAAACCTGGAACTGAACTAATATCAAGAATTCCATATCATATGTCAACACCTAAATTGAAGGAGTTGTTGGATTTGGGAATGATACGTCCAATGATATCACCGTGGGGTGCACCAATGATATTTGTTAGAAAGAAGGATGGATCGTGGAGGCTTTGCATTGAATACCATCAATTGAACAAATCAACGATCAAGAACTAGTATTTGTTTCCAAGGATTGATGATTTATTTGATCAGATGAAAGGAGAGATGGTGTTTTCAAATATTGACTTCAGATCATGATATCACCAGTTATAGGTTAAAGAGTAAGATATCCCTAAAACTTTTTTTAAGACAATATTTGGACACTATGAGTTTAAAGTTTTAACGTTCAGATTGATGAACACCCAAGGGGTATTCATGAGTTTGATGAATGGGGTGTTTCGTGAATACTTGGACAAGTTTGTTCATTTTTTGATTGATGACATACTGATCTATTCTCATATGAAAGAAGAGCATGACAAACATTCAAGATTGGTCCTACAGTGTCTATGGGAAACTATCGAAATATTCTTTATACCAATCGAAGATTTATTACTTGGTACATATCATATATGGTGAAGGTATCGATGTAGATGCAGTGAAAGTGGAGGCTATTATGGAATGGCCAACACCAACAAATGTACCATAAGTACACAGTTTTATGAGTTTAGTAGGATATTATCGACGATTTGTCGAGGGATTTTTGAAGATAGCCAATCCGATCATAGAATTGCAGAAGTAGAACAAGGAGTTCGTATGGACTGATAAATGTGCATAAGAATTTAAAAATATCAAGGAGTTGTTGGCTACAAAGTCGATACTAAAATTCCCCGACATGGACAAGGAATTATTGGTATGTGTTGACGAATAAAAATTGTCAACGAGGTTTTGCCCACAAAGTATTGCTAAAGCATATTATTATAAAAGATAAATAATACTAGTAGGTGGGACACCCTTGAACTATTGGAGTGATTCAGGTGGATATCGGTGGCCACCCACCTTTTCCAACTGGCTCAAAACAGTTTTCTGGCAATTTTGGCAATTTACTATTTTTAGCAGGTTTTAACTTCCGGGGCCATTTTGAGAGCCTAAATGAAGGTTTTTTTAGATCGAGGTTATAAATGATAGCTGAAGGCATGATTGAGCCCCAAAAATGAATCTCCTCGACGATAAATTTCCAACGAGCTATCACATGCCTAAAACGGAGATCGTATGCAAAAGTTACGACCCCGAGAAGTTGATGTACTAACTTACCCAAACGGGGCCCACATGACTTTTGGTGTTTCATCTCCTAGGGTTAGGTTTTTGGATGTATATGACTTTTGGCATTATCGTCTATTGTAAAAAGGCCTCTAGAGCCTCATTGTAATCATCTTCTCACGGATGCGAGTAGCAGCCACATCTCTTCTAAGAGATAAGCTACCAACACCCTAGCTAGTTTATTTCCATTCTGTTTGTAAGCATATTTCAGTCATTTGTTNCTTCTAAGAGATAAGCTACCAACACCCTAGCTAGTTTATTTCCATTCTGTCTGTAAGCATATTTCAGTCATTTGTTATTAATGAAATGAAGTCTTATTTCCGCTGCATCTTTGCATTTATGTGTATTTCTGTATTTCATTGTGTTCCTACATAAATCTGGATCATGGAGAGAAGATCTATTCATTTTGAGGTTGAGATGATGTGAGACATGGCTCACATGGTTGATGAAGATCTTGTTGTTATTGATTATGAATTGAGCTTATTAAGTTTTGATTCCTTATGTTACTACCACCTATGCTATTCATTAATATCATTGTTGTTTGTTCTTATAACACCTGCATAACAAACATATCAGTAAAATTACATGAAGGGCAGTTTTGAGAGAAGCAAAATATTAGAAGAAATGCAAAAGAAGGGGACCTAGTTTTGCAATATCACATGTGAATAACTTAAAGGAAGTGATAAAAAATGCCAAGCGGAAGATTTTAAAGATATCCTACATACTATATTGCGTGCATAAAATACTTAACAACTATGGTTAAATTCTAGCTAGCAAGTGAATGGTTATGCAACTATGATTGAATTATATGGTAAATACGCATATGGTTTGAAATGTTGGTGGCACATATTGGCAGGGTAATAGTGATAATGGTTGTGTGTTTTAAATTGAGTTATATTGGAAGTATGAATAAGGTGGACAAAATAGGGGTGACGCATTTTGACAAAATGATGGACATTAATGGTTATGCGATTTAGATTTTTAATATGGTGATGGTTTTGATGCATGATTTGACTAATGGTGTTAATGGAGGGCTCATTGGCATGTATTGTTGAATTAATGAATTGTGGGTGGAGGTGACATGCATTTATTGAACGTCACCTTTACTCCTCCCGTTAGCCACCACCCTAGTTGAGATATTGTTCGGTCTTGGCTGTGGTTATGCTCCGAAATTTCAGCAGGAAGGAACCACTCGACCAACTCTCGGTTTAAAGAATTCAATTATAGGTATGTCTTTTGTTTTTGGCCATTCATGATTTTACTTTGGTTATAAAATAATTAATGGCTCGAGTGTATCGGTTTGTGTTTTCCTTAAGGTTGCAACTGTGTAAAATTGTGTTCTTTGAATGAAGCGTGATGATTCTTCTACAATAGTCTTGGATTCATAGTTTTATTGGGTCGCCCTGGGTGCTAGCAGCCATAGGGGATCTCTGTGATCTTGTTGGTTTAGTTGGAAGTTTTTTTTGGTTTGCTTTGTTGGTTGTCCCCATGCATGTGGATCACTTGTCCAGTCTCTGGCTTTTATGGGTTTAATGGTTGAAGGCACTCTTCATCACTGTGTTTTGTTCATTTGGGAAATGGTTGATTTCATCACTAAAGGCCACAAAATGGGCTCTCATGTTTTTACTCGGCCTTGCCATCACTTCAGTGGTGTTGTTGTTTTAGGATCCATAAGGGTTACACCCTGCGTGTGTTAAGAATCACTATCGGTCGGGTTGGAGACTCGCTCCTCTATGCTAGCCTTCCTATCTTGGGACTTGTTATCTATCCGTGAATAATTCATGGCTCCCTCTGTGTATGCACTATTGGTATCGGGGTTTTTCACCATTGAATGAAGTTGGATCTAGCTTCCTTGTGTTAGTCACAATGTGAACCTTTAACTCCATAGGTCTGAGGGTTGACATGGAACACCAACCTAGATTTTTGGTTTTACCACTTGATTGTTGGATGGTTGTATATTTTCGACTATTTTTTAGTACAAACCCATCCAGTTGGCTATATGACAGTCATGTTGGTTTGGAATTTAGTTACTACCTTTGTATAACGTTGATAAACCATGTTTGTTATCTGCATGACTCAAGTTAAACAATCGCTCTCCTTATGTTTGATAACTCAATATTTTTTTAATGGAGAGGGACATTGCCCCAATTCGAATGGATGTGTGGGTATTCATAGCTACCACAACTTGTTCGGTTGATTGATTTTCTACAACAGTTGTGAATTTTTTGGTTGATATATAGTCACTAGTATTTGCACTAATTATTTTCAGATGATAGATGGCATTGGTTACAAATGCTTGGTGTTTCTCACGCATGGGCATGGTAACTATGGCTTTCTTTGGGGCTGAATGACTACTGAACTGGATGATTGTAGAAAGTATATCTATTGCATCCTTGTGTTTGTTGGTTGAATAGGCCTGAGTGTGCACAACATGGTCGATCACAGTGTGACTAAATCAAAGAAATATTATATTAAATCGATAACTCAACACGATATGTTGAGTTATTGTCATGATTGTGTGTTGTTGTGTTAAGTGGAAATGTTGCACCGTGGAGTTTTGTTAGCTGCGCATTGTGTGTGTTATGGATAGCTTGTTTTTCATACTCAGGGATACCCATAAAGTTTTAGGAATATTATTTATTGCAATTGATAACTATTTAAAGAAGGCATGTTGTTGATGACAGTCATGTTGGATAGATGGCCCAACTTTTAAGTCACATTGATATTTTTTTATTTTTTATTTTTACATTGGTAGAACTACATTGCCTGGGCAAAATTAACCTGTGCATAGCTTGTGTCTAAATGGTGATTGTGGTTTGTATTCTGGTCTTGATTGTTTTTGGTTACTGTCATTTATGTTCAAAGAATTTCATTGCATTTAAAAGATGAGCCTGATTGCAGTAATTGGTTGATTTTGATAGTTTACATAATGGAAAAGAGTATTGTGCGAATTTTTTTATAAAATGAAAAGTAGGCGGGTGAATGGAACAAAACCTCTTGCAAATCATGTGGAATACATATTATCTCATGGTAGCACTATGTTGGATATTTTATGAACAGTGAATTAGTTAAATTGCACAGAAATTGTGGATGGTTGATGCATCTTCTTCGCAACATGTTTATGGATCACTTAATTAATAGCATGAACAATAATCATCTTTCGTCCCTTCCATGATTTCATTTTCCTCTAATTACAAATCCCATCACCTCCCCAATTCATTTTTTCACTCCCTGTTCTAAGATTAATTACAGTCAATGGAATTCCTGTGTTAAAATGGATGAAAGTGGCAGTGTCTTGTGTGGATTGTAGTGTGGTTTTATTGGTTTTCTTTACAGTTGATTGTTGTTGTCATTGATAAATGACCATTTCGTATCCCCTTTCATTATATAATATTTTTTCTCAATACAAACCCCTCACGTATCCCTGAACCCTTTTTCACCCCCCTGCTCATTGATTAATAGTAAAACAATTTGTATGGATTGGATTGCATGAGTCTGATACATTCTGAGCCAAATATATTTCATATTTTTAAGATTTTTCATGCATGGTTATTTAAAAGACTATTTTCTAATTGATTACACATGCAGGATGATTTTTTTTAAGTCGAGGAATCCATGGCCGAGGAAACAGAGGTAGAGGTAACTGGAACTGAGGCCCAAGAAGGCACAGGTTATCTATATATTTTGACATTGACTCAGAAGATCTTGGCCAAATTTTTCATGCTAGATTCTTTAATTAGATTGGGCATGGAATAGTCTGACATAGGCCTGAAAGGCATCCTTTCCAAGCCCTGCAAGGCCCCGGTATCCCTGTACCTCCTCATGTTTCATTACAACCCGAGGTCCCTGAAAAATGATGGATGGTAGGAGATTGTCCACCCGACAGTTTCCCAACATCGTGGCTGGCCAAACTTGTCTTTGCCTCCTCCTTCGTCAGTTAACCCCATTGCCCAAGCTTCCCCTAACGACTCGCCAGTGCAATCCTCCCATGCTAGCAATATATTGAAGATTGAATCCCACCATGCACTTGACAAAGGAAAATCCACAACTACCCCTTCCTCACCCTCCAATGACTCTAACAAATCCATGTCTTCCCGGATGCATTTGAGGGACGATTGTTCCCACATGAACAACAAGTTTAAGCCTAAGGGCTTTGCACAACTAAAGGAAAACTCGGGAAAATCAAGAGGTGACAGCAAAAATCAAGGAAGGGTTGCATCACAAACTGGGAAATATGGTTTTTGATTTTTTATTATATCTATTGTTTATGACAGTTGACCTCAAGGATCTTTGGACAACATGTTTATTTTGGATATACAAGTATTATTTTTGAAATAATTTCAAATTTCATAAGTTTAAATTTCCAAAAGTAAATATGTTGATGGGAGGCACAAGGAGGTATGTTTTTCTTGACTAATGGTTATGTTATGATTGTTATGGTTGTTATGAGATAAAGGGAGTCACAAGGGGTCCCACCTACTAGTTATTATTTATTTATGACCCTTATTATAATTATTACTTTTCCCCCTAACTAAAGTTAGTTGAGTCTTTTAATTAACTTAACTAATGAATTGGTTCAACTTCTTCAACCAATTTTAATTTGTTAAAAGAAAAAGGAAAAGGAGGAACATTGGGGAGGATAGAAGCAGAAGCATGCTAAGGGTCTTATTGTAGACAACAATATTCAGGGCTGAATCAAATCATTCAAACACTTGTTCTTTAGAGAGTCGAGTGGGAAGAAATCTGAGGCAAGTTGATCCAGCTTTTAGAGTTCAGTTTTGGTTTTCTATCAGAGGTCCTTTTGTATGTTCCATCGGGGATGTCTAAGTTTGACTTTGGTCCAAGATTTTTCTATGAGATTTTGTAAAGAAAATGACTCTTTGGTGAATTGTAATGAAATAAAGGATTTATTTATGTCTCATCTATATTGATTATCATCTTGGTGTCTTTACTTCTATTCTTACATTTATTTCAGCAACTGTTATATTCTGAAAATTACATAAAAAATAAATTTCCAACAATCTTTTGTTATTAAAAGACTAGCCTAAGCACTTGTAATTAATACTTGTGAGTTAGGATGTTATTTTTGTTGGATATAAACATATGGTGATATTCCCATCTACTTTTCTTTAGCCAAGTAAAGTCTGAAAATTCTTGAGTAAGATCAATTCATATATTTTCCTCAATAGCATTCATAGATGCATCCAAGGAAGGTTTAGGTGGAGTTTTAATGCAATACGGTCGAGTGATCGCTTACATTTCTAGGAAATTGAGGAATTATGAAGAGAACTACGCAACACATGATATGGAATTATTAGCAATTGTATATGCTTTAAGAGTTTGGAGACATTATATGATTGGACATAAATTCAAATTAAAGATAGGTCTTTGTGGATTGCAGGACATTTTTACACAGAGTGACTTGAATGTGCAACAAAGGCATTGGTCAGAACTACTTAGCGAATATGATTTTGAAATTGATTACATAAAATGAACCAAGTGTATGATGCATTGAGTTGGAGACCATGCATATTTTTGGTATTACCTCTTAAGATGAATGTTCAAGAAAATACTCTAACCTTACAATTCGGTGATGACTAATATAAAAAAGTTAATAATAATATTGGACAAGATACCATGATGGTACTGAAGTATGAAGGTTATTCACTACAATGATGGATTGTTGAGATTTAATGGAAGAATTTACGTACTGCCTAATGAGAAATTAAGAAGTTTTATCTTACATGAATCTCATCGAGCAATATACATGGCTCATCCGAGAGTCACGAAGATGAAGGAAGATCTTAAGCCTTTATTCTTTTGGAATGGAATGAAGGCATACATAGTTATTTATGTGACAAGATGTCTAGAATGTCAGCAAGTGAAGGATGAACACAAACATCCAACATGATTGTTACAACCACATTTTATTCCATAATAGAAATGGGAGGTCATTTCAATGGAAATTATTGTTGGATTACCACTGATGGCAAGGAGACACTATTTGATTTTTGTGGTAGTTGACACGCTGACGAAGAGTGCAGTATTTATTCCAGTGTGTACAATGTATCAGGCACCATGAATAGCTAGAGTATTTGTCAACGAGATTGTGATATTACATGGTGTGCCAAGAAGAATCATAATCGATCGAGGATCAGTGTTTACAGGAAGGTTTTGGACCATTTTCCAAGAGGCTTTGGGAACACAATTAAAATTTAGAACAACTTATCACCCAGATACAGATGGGAAAATAGAAATAACAAACCATATTTTGGAGGATATGTTGTGTATGTATGTAATGGACCAGCAGAAATGTTGGGAAGAATTATTACTACTAGTAGAGTTTGCATACAAAAACAACTATCAGAGTGTGATTAAGATGGAATCATTTGATTTTCTTTATGGGCGACCATGTCACACGACATTGAGTTGGGATCGACTTGAGGACAGGGTTCTGGTAGGACCAAAATTGATTCAATAAATGGAAGAACAAATTCAATTGATAAGACAAAGGATTAGAGAAGTAGAAGAGTTATGTTTATGTGCATTGCATAGACCGTATTTATGAAGTTGGAGACAAAGTCATATTGCGGGTAAAACTGCACAAGATTTCAATTAAGTTTGGAAAGGGTGAGAAACTCTCTCCTAGATTTATGGGACCCTTCAATTTTTTGGAAAAGAAAGGACTCATGTCTTATCGAATAGCCTTGCATGATTCTTTGAGGCATTTCATGATGTATTTCATGTATTTGTTTTGAGATATTACATTAGTGATCCTTCACATGTTATTGACATGAGTTCCCTCTAGGTGTTGGATGAGGGTTCTCTCATGGCAGACCCAATCTGCATTTTGGACCATAGCATTCGATATCTACGACATCGAACATTCAATTATGTCAAGGTATAGTGGAACAATTATAGTCCACACTCGGCTACCTGGGAGGACGCATTTGATATGCGTCAACAATTTCCTTACTTGTTTGATAGATTAAACACATATATCTATGTCAGATACATTTATTTGATTTCTTTTATATATATTGTACAAACTTTGAGATGAAGTTTAAAACAAGAGCGGGTGTATGTAACATCTCACTCTACTGACAATACTATTATTGAATTCGTCTTTAGGACACTTGCGTGCAAGTCATCCGGGTATGGTACATTGTGATTTCATTCATATTATGGGTTATATATGATGATGTTGAGGTGTTATGACTTTTATATTATATTGATGTATATTTATTGGCATATGCTTTTGACAAGTCATCCTGAGTGTGTAGGACACATGACAGGTAAAGGATGTTGATGGCATCGATGGATTCCCTTGAACTTTGGATTGAGTCAGGGAGTTGATTTCATCTATTGAGTATTTCATTTCATGCACATATGTTGTATGATTGAATTTGGTATGATTTATATGTATGGAATTATTGACAGTTTTTTTGTCAGTGGATGCATGCTTGACGATGCTTGCTAATCTGACTCACATAAGGAGTACAAGGGCCATGCATGAAAACTATTCATTAGAGGGAGAGGTGTGGTGGTGTCCCTGTCATAGCCTACTAGAACTCCCACCATGGTTTGAACTATAGGTTAACGATTACCTAGTTTGAAAGGTCCACGATGTCGTGAGGGAGAACTAAGACAATCGTTGATGAAGATTTCTAAGGAGTGTGCAATAAGGAAGAGTCCTTATTCCTTAGGATACCTTATTCTCTCACAAGGTTGATTGAGTGGAGTGTTGAATCCAAGGGTCGGAAAACATCCAAAACAAGTCGAAGGTGAGTGTCACCCTTGGATCACTGAAGTACATCTTGAAGGGAACGTCACATAATTTAAACTTGAGTCAATAATTCTAGGTGGCCTAGAAAACATTAAAATGATTAAGACCTTGTTGGATTAAATATTTAATTAAACGATAAAATTATTAGTGAAAATCCTAACAAGATTCTAAGCCTAAGTCTAAGAATTGTCCTAATTCCATCTTTCACTTGGGAAATAATTAAAATATTAAATTTTGAATAAGCCTAATTTTAGGAAGGAGCCTCCTCTGCGGTCTACAAGTAGCCTCAGAGCAATCACTTTTCCCCCTCATTGCGGAAGGTGATTCACAAATCATTATAAATATCCTCTCACATCTTCTCAATGGGGCAGACCCGAAGAAACTTTCTCCAAGCTGGTGACTCATGAATGGGCTATGGAGAATAAAATCAACTCTCCACCCTCAACAGATAATCCTCCCATCCCATGTACGAAGAATGGCCAATCAAGTTGTTGACTGGCTGGAAAATCTTGGAGTCGAGTTGGAAGAAAGTGTCCTCTCCTGTACCCCTTCCACCAATCCCACTCACCCCACATTCATTGTTTACAAGAACATATCTAACACCAAATATATACCCCCAGATGGGGTGTCACCGTGACATGACAATTTTCATTTGGGATGAGGCCACTTGGATAGGCCACCGAACACCTAGTGTACGTCCTTCGCTAGCTCCCCTCCTCAGTCACCTCCAGCTTTTAAACTGCATGTCACCACCCTCCACTTCTCATTCACACCCCACATATCACACACTCTGGAATCTCTGTACCTTGTGCATCTTCATGGCACCATGCAGAGGGTTGTCTCAGTCATTTCATCTCTAGCCTTTGCCATCTTTTCATTTAGTCATGATGTGGTCTCTTGCGCCTCACTCGTTCTCTTGTAATTCTCAGAGCCAAACCTCTCGGGCTCTCTCTTCCCTTCATTATGTGATCAATCCCTAGTGTGACCTCTCCTAGTTTTATTTTCTATTGTGGACCTCGTTGTTCATCATGCTGCGACCCCGAGGCAAGCCAAAGTGGGGAGCAGCCTAGTACAAAGCCCAGGGAAGGAAACCGCCCGCCCCAGACTCTCCTTGTGAAGTTGTCAACCCC
Organism: Picea sitchensis; assembly: GCA_010110895.2. Taxonomy (NCBI): domain Eukaryota; kingdom Viridiplantae; phylum Streptophyta; class Pinopsida; order Pinales; family Pinaceae; genus Picea; species Picea sitchensis. The sequence continues at coordinate 30,699 of SNQJ01S0016495.1, forward strand.
CCTCTGGCCGATGTCCATCACCCCCCTAAACCGGTACCTCCCCTTCCTTTGGATCCCCCGGAAGCATTCCTTCGTCCTCCTTTGGCACATGTAATTGTGCCTGCCCATGACCAACCACCCTGCGACCTCTCTCCCCTCTCAAACCTTATGGATGTAGGGTCGAATGGTTTGATTTTATTGTGAATTTGCTCGGCTACGCGCCACCTCCCCCTTCTCCCCCTCAACATCCCTCTTTTTCGCCCTCCTCTCCTCACCCCCTACTCACCACTCCCTTTCCCACCTCCCCTCAAAGATCATCCTCTTCCTCTCCACTCTCCACCCACCCCAATCCTTCATGTGCCAAGTGTGAAGATCAAACCAAGCTCCTGAATACCCTGAGCACTATGAAAAAATACCTAGAGGATATCAAATTGGCAATGCTTGACGCAAAAGAATAGGGAAGTTGACTGTTGGAGCAAAGTGGAGTCTGGACGCCCTGATGATTTTCCTTCAATATCTTCGACAGACCATGGCTGATCACGGAAAAGGAAAAGTATAGGCGAAACGGGTTTTCGTAGGGCCGCGTCTAGGACCAGGTTTCTAATGTTTTATCATGCTTTCTATTTCTCGGTTCAACACCTATACGTCTATTTTTTGTACACTGTTATGTATTTTGGCCCGGTGTGGCCTCATAGCATAGTTTACCTACATTTTCATGACATTGACAACTATGGTTTCCCATCTGGGCATCATTGGCACCTTTGATTTTGGACAAATAGCACAGTGGTTTCCCACATGGGCACCGTGACTAGGTGGCTAATTGCATCACAAACTAATGTATGTTTTGATAGGAATCAATACCAACCCCAGGGGTGATTTTAAGAAACCCCCCTAAATTTATATGTATAACAAATGGGCGAATCCCCATGATACATAGGAAAAATTGAAGGCTATTTTATCAATAATATAAAATGTATATATAATTTTTTGGCGAATATTTTAGTCAATTATATAATCTTGTAAAATATTGGCGAATATTTCACTGAATTATAAAATATTGTAAAATATTGCGAATATTTCACTAAATTATAAAATCTTGTAAAATATTGGTGAGTGGCGTTGGGTAAACAAATGGACTTCACACAACATTTCACCACATCTACTATAGTAAAGTCGACCAAAATTGACAAAGAGCATTTTGTATAGGCCAATTGCAAAAAGTGTTTCAATCTACAAATGGAGTTCACAACATAGTCAACATTCACTACATCTGCTACAATAAAGTCAACCAACATCAACATTCACTACATATACTACAATAAAGTCAACCAACATTTCACCGAACATCAACATTCACTACATCTACTACAATAAAGTCAACCAACATTTCAATACATCTGTTATAGTTCGACAAATAATAGTTTTCATAGGCCAATTAAACAATAGGTGTTTCCATCTACAAATGGATTTATCACAACATTTCACCACATCTTCTACATGGGACAATTAAACAACAAGTGTTTCAATCTATAAATGGACTTCACATAACATTTCACCATGTCTGATACAATAAAGTTAACCAAAATTGACAAAGAGCATTTTTCATAGGCCAATTAAAAAATTCCATAGGCCCCAATTAAAAAATGTGTTTCAATCTACAAATGGACTTCACGATGCCTTTCACCACATCTACTACATAATCCAATCAAATAACAAGTTTTTCAATCTACAAATGGACTTCACAAAACATTTCACTGCATCTGTTGT